>CAIGRF010236255.1:0-14592 GCA_903798235.1 Fraxinus ornus
TATGTTATTAATGTTACAGACGAAAATATATATATACAACAACCTAACTTTCTATACAAGGTAATCACCATAATTAAGGACTACCATAAGGAAAACTTATATTTGCTATCAATACAAATCATATGACATTTTCGACTTTCCAACAGCTATAAAGAACTTTTTTAGAAAGGGATAAATTTTTCTTTTATTTACTTGGGATTTAATGTAATAATTTTTCGTACGGTGAATAAATTTCTTTCCTATACAGTTTGTGATTTTTCTTCGAATTTGAGGTTTTTCAAATTTATTTATTTGTTTGTGTTATTGCTATTCTTGATATTTTTCTCGAAGTAAGATCTTGGAGGGTGAATAGGAAGTAGACATGATAACTGTAATAAAACATGCATGAAAACAACAATTTATGGTAGTAAAAAGTTGGCACAAAATTGAAAGGTTGTAATTGAGAATGAAAATAATTCAACTTATATCAAAATTATCTAATATGTAGACAATTTAGCCAATATGCAAACCATCTCTACATAATAATGTAAGTAAAAAAAAATCTAATAAATAATTAAATAAAGTAATTAGTCTAGACTGATCGTGATGGAAGTTCTAGAATTTAGAATCCTATTTTAGCTCTGAGGATAACTGTCAAGCCAAAACTATTCAAATCCTGTGTCTAATAAAGTTACAATATTGACTTGGAAAATCTACATTTTTGGTAGTCCAATTAAAAAATGTTCATTTATATATTTATTTATTTTTGGAATTTCACCCGTAACCATGCGTATATTACTTAGAAATTAAAAACAGATGGAATATATGTCTCACTCCTTTTGTAGTAATTTTTTTAGTCAATAAACAAGGCATTTGTTAATACGATCCCCGTATATAGGCGCGAGTGAATTTCAATAGAAACAAATATTTGTAAACGGAAAAACGATGTGTCATTCTTATCTCCTGATTGATAAAAATTAAAATTTAGATTTTATTAATCTAATCTAATTCAAAGTCAACAACAAATTTAACCACACATTTTACAGGACTCACAACTTTTTAATCATATATTTCATCAACTTTTTATCAAAATTTAGAAAAAATTGATTTTAATCTCTACCATACTGGGCATTAATATCCGGTCTCAAGAGTAAATAGACAAGTTTTTAGTTATGATTTTAATTATTTATATCAATAGAGTAATTAAAAGTACATGGTATGCAATATGAATTCCTATTCTCAAGATAATTTTTATTCCTGCATTAAACAACATTTTCCATATATAATTAATTAATTAAGCTTCTCGTGTTCGGAAAATTGAATATTATGCCTCTAAAATACTAGTGTTAAATCTCACATAGTGAAAGACTAATACCTAATGAGAATGACACTCAGATGAACGGGTCAAGTACAAGTTTGAAAAGGAAATTCATGGAAAAATTGAGTTGAAAATTGAACTTATTTTGATAATTTCACTTAATCCAAAAGTTTCCATTACACGAAGTAGTTGCAGTCCTTTATGACCCAATGGTCGCTTTTCCTTTGGAAAAGTAACAAGACAACAAAACGAGCTAACAACGACTAAATATCTCGACGATAGAGTTTTCTTTCGAGATCTAAATCCCTAATGTCATATTTTTTTTTAGGTAGGATCATGTAAAGATTAGAATTTATTTCGCTTGATCAAATATTGTTCATGTCCAGAGTGGTTCCCAAGCCACACCCAAAATGCTTTCATCAAAAAAGAATGGAGAATTCTCATTTGGCTGTTTTTGTGGGCAGTTTTCTTGATTCTGTGACATTTCTTGGTAGATAAATTCCAAATTGGCATTTTGGCATTGCATGTTTAAAATCTCAGCCTGTGCTTTGGCTAGATCTGCTTGAAGCTCACTGATTTGCTTCTGAAGTAGGCAAATTGCGCCGGCGCAGCCGTATACCGGATCCCTAAGCCTGGCGTTGGCTTCATAAACCATACTATTCACAGCATCTGCTCTTTGAGCTTCAGGAAGTTCCTGCAATAAAATGAGATTATTAACAATTAAATTGCTTACAATCTTTTTGAATATTATAGTAAAAATGAGTAACAACTTATTTTGAAGACTGAATTAAAATAGTTCCAATAAGAAATATCTTCTAGTTGCTAGCTTCTTTCTTAATGCAGGTGAGGAGAGTTGAATTTTGGTAGTGCACAGAAAACACGGGTCATTTTTTGTGCCTACTTCCATTGACTATAGGATATATCCCTTTCAGTTGTGGAAGTTAATACAAGTGTGATCAAGTACCACTTTGAATAAATAAAGGTGGCAAAATCCTGGTGAAAAGAAGAAAAATAAAGAGAAATTATCAACTACTACCTCTTTATTTTACGAGATAAAGAAAAAATTATTAGTGGGATTAGATAGATAGAAAGACATTGGTTTGGATCGAAATGGAATCTCAGAAAACTTGTTTTCTTTCTGACTCTGATTACATGCCTAGATGGTTTGAACATAGACTTTTTACATGCTAAGATCCAAAGTCAAGAAGAAAATAATCCAAATTGTTCGTTAAGGTCTCTAAGCAATCACTTAGTAGAAAAAGAAGTGATTCGAGCACTAATGATCCAAATTTAAGCGACGAGGAGCTGAGTTTTTTCATTGACGGTGTAGTGATGATGGTCTCAGACAGACTCGTCTCTCGTTACTCTCATCACATATTCTATACTCTTTCACTTGCTACTGAACGGATGTGGTTATTGACAAGAACTTATTTTAAAAATACCTGCAACAACTTCATTATGTTGCTGGCGCCGAAAACCCTGTGAGCAATGGTGAATTTGAGGGGCTCCGACGGTGGAAAATAAGGTGCTAGCACACATTTATCGATGCATCTCCGGCGGAGAATTTTGCATGCAGCACAAGGACTAACTATAATAGGTGGTGGCGGAGAGGATGAAAAGGATCCAGTTGGAGAGGATATAGGAGAGAGTGAGGAGGGAGATGATGTTGCCACCATTGCTGCGGCGACGGCGGTTTCTCTGCGTTCCATGTTGACACTCTGTGTGTGTGTCTTGGTCTGGTTGTACGTTACTAGATGTGGCAAAGGAGCAATTTATAGGGAAATGAAGAAAAGCCCGTCAAGGGGTTTACAGCTAGTGAACTGAGAATCATATTATGACGTCACATTGTGTCATTAATGGCTGGGTGATTTCATATTGTACAATAGAACATGATTGGTAATCTCATATTTTGTATTAAATGCTTTTTCATTTGATATTATTGACTAATAGTAGAATTAAATTATCATAAATCTCATATTTATGCCGGTTGAAATGTAGAGGACCCATTTCACATAACTTTTGAAAAAATAAATAAATTCAGATACAGAAGGTACTTTTGAAATAGTTGATTAATTTTATCAAAGTGCTTTTGTTAGTTAGAATAGTTTTTAGACGAAATTAGTCAAATGTAATTTCCTCTAAAAGTATTTTCGAAATATGATTTTTTTTAAAATTAGTTTCTAAACAAAAATTAAAGTAATTTTCTCTAAAAGTTCTTCTACAAAAAAAAATAAAAAAAAATAAAAAAATAGAAGCAAAAATCGTGTCAAATTGACCCTTAGTTAATGTCAATGTTCAAAACTGTGATTTATATGTTTTTCCTCCTACAACTAACTTTGATTTATACAATGAAGAATCTAATCAGTATTTTTTTTTTTTTTTAATTCTTAACTTTGCTCTTAACCCAAGTTAATAAATTATATGTATATTCTCGTTAATAATGAAGAATACATTAAAAGTGGGTCCCAATCAATTTATATATATATTTTTATTTGTAGTTAGGAATATTTTATAAGAGGAAAGCATTTATTATAAAATATTGATATAAAATTCAACTCCTATGCCTTAATAGAGGACTTTTAAGATAATCACAGTTCACACTTCAAATTTAATGCTTCTTCCGTGTGGACTGATGACTAAATATAAACTAAGGTTAGATTTGGGTCGTAACTAAAAATATAGGAGTTAATTCAATTTGATCCGGTCGAGTAGAACATCAAGATGGACAAACTATATACTCGACATTTTACGATTAATTCAATTTCACGATTGTTTTTCTTAGAGGTGGACAAAATGTCCAGACCAAACCAAATCAAATCATAACTAAATCAAATCGAGCAGTTAGATTCGGTTCCAACAAAAAAATTTGTGGTTTTGGTTCTTCAAACCAATAACCATTTGGTTATGGTTTTGGTTCGATTCGTTCTAGAATTGAGAACTGAACCAAAGCCAAACTTAACGTTTAATTTTATTTTTTATATATATTAATTTGTGAAGATCTTAATTTTGTGTTCATTGGAGACAGTCTATTAATTGAATACTGCCAATTAATCGGTTCTAAGTCATTAGAGATAGCTCATTAATTATGTATATCCTAATTTTGTATTCATTTGAATCATTTCTCTCACTCCTTTTCAATTTATCCAACTCTGAGGCACGCTGACATCGCATTTTATCACGTCAATAGAGGAAACTCTTTTCAAAATCTGAAATTGAAATTGGTCAGCCGCTTAAAAAGTCTTTAAACTATTTTTTTACTTTGATTGTTTGATAAATTATTTGTGTTCTTCACAAATGGAGGAAAATCTAATAAACATTCATGGAGTATTAAATTATTAATGGTTTGTCTGTAAAAGTGGACCGTAAAAGTTATGTATGATTCATCCTTTATTGTGGAAATGTGCCGTCAAAACTATTGCAATTTATTTAATAAATGATTGTTATTACTTATTAAACAATCTTTTATATGTGAATGAAAACTGATTTGTATATTTAAATTAGGACTATATTTGTTTTGGTAGTTTGGACTTATGTGATTTTGATGATTGATAATTTGAACATGCTGAATGATTTATGTTTATTTAGTTTTTATTTTTTTTACTTATGTATATATTACTAACTTACGGATATGATGCAAGTTTGAAAATTTAAGAAATAAAACTAGAGTTGAATGGAACCGAACCAAATCGAACCAAACCAAACCAAACCAAACCAAATCAGACCAGAACCGAACGATTTGGTTCAATTCCATATCTTAGAAAAACCATTTGGTTCTATTATATTAAAAAAAAAAAAAAAACTATTGATTTATGGTTCAGTTGGATTTTCTTGGAACTAGAACCAAATAAAATCATGTCCACTCCTAATTTTTCGTATTTGGTTTATTATTCATTTAGAATATATGACAATAAAATGAATAAATTCCACTATCAATAAATTAGAAGTGGACGATGTGAATTTTCTTTTTAAATTTCACTAATGTAGTACAATAATAATGAAAACTCAAACCGACTCTATATCCTTTCATTTTTAGAGATTCCTCATTTTAGAATTTGGGCACATTACCATAATTTTGATGTTATTTATGAAATAGCTACTTAACCCCATTATAGTTTTTGAGGCATCACCTCTAAAAATTTGATATCTTTTAGTGAGAAAATAAAATTCTAATCGGAGAACAATTAAGGCGACAACCGATTTAGTCTAAACTAAGAATGTCCCCGTGAAATATGCATAAAGATTCATTTTATAAAGTCTAACAAGGTTTTATCTTATCAACTTAGAGAATTTCCAACAAACTCTTTAAATTTAAAGTTCTCTCTATTTTAAACAGTCAATCCTTAAAATTATACTTCAAAATACTCTTTAAATTAATATTTTAATTTAAGGAGTGAGTTTCACTCTCTAAATTTGGAGAGACAAATTCACCCTCTATAATTAAATGCATTCAAAGTATTTTAATTTTTAATACAGGAAAATAATATAATAATTTGGAGGGAAACTAGTAAAAATAAAATATAGGGATAAAAATAAATATTTTTTGAAAATAATAAAATTGAGTATTAAATATAAAACGCATTTGGAGTGATTAAAAAAATTTCTTCCTAAAATTTAGAATATGCTCTTTAAAAATAGAGAGCTCAACGTGTTCAACTCCAAATTCAGAACTTGAATGTAAATAAAACTACATAACTAATTTAAAAATATACTTATATACTATTTGATGGAAATTAAAAATTAAAATTTTAATTCAAATTAATGTCAACAATTATTTTTAACCACATATTTTATGGAACTCACTGTTTTTCAACCACACACCTCATCAATTTAGGTCGAAATCTGCTAAACTTAAGTAATTTTCTCTATCCCATAATTTAAATACATCATCAATAAATGATGAACCAAATTTTTTGCAGGTCCAAGCTACATGCTTTAAATGCTAAATTCTATACTGATCATTCTACATTGAAAGAATAGCAAACACGTAGGCAAATTTTGCCGTCCTTTGTAGCCGACTTTTAACCAATGAAAACAGACAGATGCTGCCTTGCTTGAGACAGCGTAGAATTCCAACTACTAATAGGGTATGTGGCAAGCCATCGTTAGGTAGTTCAGTACCGCTGAGGCTCGTGTGCAACGGGAATGAGACCTGCTTTTGACATTTATAAAACTATCTCGATTGGCCATTGTTTGATGAGAACTAAAAATTTTGGATTTATCCTTAGAACATTTTATTGTATTAATATGTGGTTGAAAATTAGTATGCAAAAAAATAATTTGAAAATAATGATTGTCAAATAAGGGTTTAAGTGACTTACAAAATTTAATTTTTACATATAATTGGATTGGATTTCAAACTAATTTTAGATTTTTTTTTTTGGTCAAATTGATCAACCTTGCTACATGTACATTATGGAAGACATTAAGTTTGACATTGTTTGACATAGGCGCAATCATGACCATTGATTTTAAATGTGCTCCTTCAGATCACTGGTTAGATTTTTTACACATAAAGTGATGTCATCCGGTAGATTAATTCCAAATTGATTGGTTGGATCCAATTCTGATGGCATTGTTAAGTACATGTCATATAAGAACTAGCTAATTTTGATCTTGGACGTACTAAATTGGAAACATGAAGCGTAGTGAATGATATCACACATCCTTTTTTTTTTTTTTTTTCCCTTTATTCTTTTTACCTAAGAGGGAGACGCATGTTATTAAACAGAGCATCCATATGAAATTGCTTAAAAATTATTCTAATTATACAATCAAGTTTTACAAATTGGTTGAAAACTAGTGATGTGTGGGGATCCACACCATTTATTTAAAAAAGAGTTTCTTAAATGCATGGCGTGGATCTCTGCCAACTCATTGATTGTAAACCAAGTTGTAAACTAGATGCACACCTAACATGCTTAATTGCATAATAGGGTGTTGGAAATAGGCAAGTAATGATATCACCGTGATTTAGACAGAATAACGATGTGAAAATTGAATGCAATAAAATGGTCGAGACAAGAGTTCTACTTTTCTCCTTAAGACGATAATGCCCCGCATTGGTGCGACGGTATTCCGACTTTCGTCTCCCAAGATACAACGATCTCTACTTGTAATAATAGCACTACAAATTACAAGTCCCGGCGAACCTATTAACATTTTGATCTCTCTACAATTTGGAGGACTAAAATGCACATATATGAATAATGCAGGGATGAAGGAATAATTTTGGAAGAGTAAAATCAGAATTGATTTTGAAGTGAATGAAACCGGGGATATAAGGGTCTATTTATAGAAGTTGAAAAATTGTATCCAAAGAACACAACAGTTGAAAAGTTAGGTCTTTAACAGACACAAAACATTTGGATAGGAACCGTCAACTATCAACCGTCCTTCTAGAAGAATCCATGTGTTAGTCACAAAAAATTCGGGGAAAAATTAATTTATTTTAAATAATAATAAAATAATCTAAATCAAATATTATTTTACCAAAAAATATATATGAGCTCGGCCCAAGCCCAAGCCCACGACCCGAACCCATTCTGAGCCGAGCCGCGGTCGGTCGGACGACGACACGCGCGTGTGGACTTTGGCCCAACCTACTAGCATGTAGATTTTCTCCCATTCAAAGACTATTGATACTCCTTGGGGCCCCAACCCCAAATCCCAAACTTAGGCAATATAAAGTTGTTTATATTCTTCTAGCTTTCCTATGTGGGATTGACACTTTTCCAAATTTTCACCAATTTTTATTCCAATTTATTTCAACTTCAAGTCTCATTCACCATAAATTGATTTTGAGAAAATAAATACACTACATTAATCTACTCATGGAGTAGATCACATTCGGTCAAAGAAATATTTTATCCAACTAACGGGACCCCCTAAAATAATTGATCAAAAGTTGGTCAAACCAACTAATAAAAACCCAATTTTTCCAGCAATCCCCCACATGAATGAAAATTAATGCAATAGATTATGCATGCCCTGTAGAGTGATCAGACGGAATGTACTCGCATCCGGATAGGTACCTTATGGGTTTGAACATTCCGTAGTAGAAAACTATCGAATTTACTTTGCTAATCAATGAATGCGGTGTCTTGAACTGTCATCCGATTGTGTAAACCAAGACAATAGTATCAACACAATAACCTCCCTAATATTTTCGAGTTTTCACCGTTGTGTTCATTTTGTCCCTGAACAACTTTTGGATTTCATAAGTGTTTTAGAGAATTCAAGCCTTTGAAACATTCTCATAGAAGCGGACACACTTCACATATATATATGTGATCTTCTATTAAGAGTACCTGCCATACCCCCACTTAGATAGACCAAGACATAGGAATCATTAAAAGTATAACTTAACCTAGAACTTTCTGCATATCACTTTCTCATCATAGAAATGGGTAGGAGTTAACTCCGAAGTGATTATTTGAATCTTCATAACTTAGTTATCCCATTAAACCAAGATTTTGGGATCTCCAGTCAGCAATGTTGGGTCACCATTACAAAGATTCTTACGTAGTAGGCTTTAAGCCCATTTCCCTTGATAGGCTACTTGATCTCTTGGTAAAACTTTAGTAAGTGGATTCGCGAGATTTTCTCTAGACTTTACATAATCTATGGAAATAACACTATTTGAGATCAATTGCTTAATTGTATTATGTCTTCGATGAATATGTCGTGACTTACCATTATACATACTACTTTGTGCTCTACCGATAGCCGACTGACTATCACAATGTATACTAATTGCAAGCACATGTTTAGGCCAACATGGAATATCTTCTAAAAAATTTCGAAGCCATTCCGCTTCCTCTCTAGCTTTATCTAAAGCTATGAACTCAGATTCCATCGTGGATCGAGCTATACATGTTTGTTTAGAGGATTTTCAAGATACGACCGCACCACCAATAGTAAAAATATACCCACTAGTGGATTTTGAGTCTTTTGTATCTAATATCCAATTAACATCACTATATCCTTCTAATACAGCTAGACATATAGTATAATGTAATCCGATATTTGAGGTGTATCGTAGATATTTAAGAACTCTTACTAATGCCTTCCAATGGTCATTATTTAGGATATCTACTAAGTTTGTTCACTGCATATGCAATATCTGGATAAGTACAGTTTGTAATATACATTAGACTGCATATTATCCAAGAGTACTCTAATTGAGATACGTGTTCGCCTTTTTGTTTGGCTAAATGTAGACTTAGGTCTACCGGTATTTTAACTGGACTTTCATCATGCATAACTAACTTCTTAAGTACGGTCTTAATATAGTGAGATTGAGATAAGACAAATCTCTCAGATGTTTTAAGGATTTTAATTCCTAATATTACATTTGCAATACTCATTTCTTTTGTGTCAAAATGTTTTGTCAACATTTTCTTTGTATTTGTTATGATATCATAATTACTATCCATAATTAGCATATCATCAACATATAGACATACGATTAAATATGCATTAGGTGTGGTTTTAATATAAACACATTTATCATACTCGTTAATCTTAAAATTTCTTGACAACATAGTTTTGTCAAATCTTGCATGCTATTGTTTTAGTGCTTGCTTTAGTCCATATAAAGACTTAAAAAGCCTATACACCTTTTTCTCTTGTCCAGAAGCAATAAACCCTTTGGGTTGTTCCATGTAAATTTCTTCTTCTAGCTCACAATTTAAGAAAACTGTTTTGACGTCCATCTGATGGATTTTCAAATCATGCAATGCTGCGATTGCAATTAATACTCTTATTGATGTGATCTTTGTCACATGTGAGTATGTATCGAAAATATTAAGGCCTTCTTTTTGTTTGAATCTTTCAGCTACCAATCTGGCTTTATATATATTAACCGATCCATCAGTCTTTAATTTTCTTTCGAAAATCCATTTACAACCTAGCAGTTTGTTACCAGGTGGGAGATCTACCAACTCCTAGGTATGATTTTACATAATAGAATCAATTTCACTATTGATACACTACAACAGAATGTACTTTTTACGGCGTGCAATGTATGCCGTAAAAACCCTCTTTACAGTGTGCATCCGCACACCATATAAAGTCATGCCGTAAAAAGTGGTTTACCTTTTACGGCATGCAGAGCACGCCGTCTATAGAACGCTGTAAATGAGTTTTTACGGCGTTCAGCTGCACGCCGTAAATATCAATTTAATTTTTTAAAATTATTTATTTATTTGATTACCAACAAACCTATAATAATAACAAAACAACATTAATCCATAAATAATCAATGTTTCCATTATTTCGATAAATGAGAAAATTGAATACCCTTCAATACAGTATGTCAATATAAAGTTCATCTCAACAATTTTCAAAAGACTACTATTTCAAAAAAAATAAAAATTGATTGAACCATATCAAAGTTAATTTCTTCGAGCGACAAGATTTGGATGATCCATAGTCCTCATTAACTGCAGTTCACGGTTCTTGTATCTTCTATCTTGCAAGACCTTCTTAATAGCCACGGTCTCCCCAGTTTCCAAGCACTTTGCCTATGTTAAGCAAAAAATAGTAAAATTAGTTTGATAAAAATGTCAGAATGACCAAAATAGCAACAAAGTTATATAGATATACCTGAAACACAATTCCAAATGAACCAGTCCCCACCACTTGCTCGTCGAGGAGAATTAGAAGATGTTCAAGGCAGCAGCCTCCAAAAACTGTCAAGGAGGCTAGATATCACACAGACAAGACAACCAAAATTGGATCACCAAAGTACCATCAATAACAAGATACTCTATAACATCCTTTCAACACGTCTTAATCAAGATTTCTCAAACTAGCCATAAACTCAGACACCAAAATATAAACTCTTCATGCAAATGATATCAACCAGAAAAAAAAATAGAGGCAAGACTTAGAGATTATTTCAAGAGAGTGGTTGGATTAACCTTCTCGTGAAGTGTCCATTCTTCAACTTACTTAATTAAAATCTCTCTCTCACTCTCTCTCTCTCTCTCACACACACACACACACAATATCCATTTTTTACTACTTCCCTAAAATGATAGTTGGAATTCCTGTACAATAGAAAACTGAAAACGTGGGAACTCATACCAGGAAATTGATGGTGCAATAACGGTGACAGTGACGAATCCAACTTCGTAGTCCCAAGAATGCAAATATCAAATCAACTACCAGTTGATGAAGATTTTAACGTTCTGATACGAGACCTAGTGGAAGCACAAATATCTTACATTTTTATGATCAATGACACATAATTAGTATATAAGTTTGAACTTCAATGGATTAGAATCATGATTTATGAATGATTTCATGTAACTTGTTACCAATTAGCCAACTTCGGTTGATTATATTTACACAGTCTTCTTCATACTTGGAATGCAACAGATTTGATGTACACTTTGGTTGTTATGTAAACATTTGTAGATATGAAACAAATTTAATGTACACAGTATGATGCGTAAAAGAAATGGATATCTTTTTTTTTTTAACTACACATATTCCTTTAAAATCTTGGTGGAGTTTTAATACATTTGTTTATATTCGAGGTGCTGTTTTGTTATGGTACACCCAACTTTTAAATTACTATGTCAATTAATATAAAGATTTGAGTTTTTGTAATAGATTAGATGCTGAAAAGGGAAATATATGATAATCGACGCTACACATTTCTAATTAATGCATCCTTATGTTTGTGATGGTAAACAACTAACTTGCGAAAGAACAAAGCGTTTATTCCACACATTTCTAATGATCTGCATGCATATATAGAGCATACTTTGATGTATATTCTTATACCTTACGATGAATGAAATATTTAAATATAGCATGTACCAAGTGATGCACGACGATATGGAGATACCAACATGTGATTCAATGAACTATTGGAGGGAGGATAAAGTTTAGAATGTAAGTATTTATGTTTGTTTTAGAACATGTTTAGTTTTAAAATATATTCGAAATAATCCCACGAAATGCATGAATAAAGAGTGGTTGGAATGTTTATAAACACGAGCCAAACATAGGCTATTAAAATACATTGGCATTCTAAAAAGTTCCTGAAGTTAAATGTTTTCCTTGTAAATATAATTAAATATCCAGCTCAACAGAGATATATACATCACAAAGTGGGTGTCATGGTTCCCTCAGCAGTTATTTATCCAAATATGTTTTGACAAGTAAAATTTCATTAACCAGAAACTATAAGCAAGGAGTTTACAATGAAACCTCTTATTACCTATTCTATAAAGGTTCTGACAAGTCCATTAAAAATTCTGTAAAAGCGGAGATGGATTTCCTTGATCCAAACAATATTTTTTTATAATAAGATAACTCTACTTAAAGATTTAAAATAGAATACACACAATAAATCCCCTCTCACAAGAGAAAGTGTGGGGAGAGAGAGCAAAGAGTACAAGGAACACTCCTTGTTTATCCCAAATGATATCCCATATGCACATTTATCTTCACCCCAGACTATAAGCCCACAAGCATTAGATACTGATGACTAATGTTAGAGAAGCATTATATTTATGTTCGAAACCATACCTCCAGAGTGTTGTTTACACACCTATGCTGATAACAACAATTTCCTTGGGTTGTAGAGCCCCTTACAAACCCACTACGCACCAATGATGAGGCCATACACCTATATGTAATGATATGAGAAGAATCAACATCAATTCTCTTTATAGTTCTGAGAAAGGTTCAAGTGAAAATCTCACCTTCAACTACTTCCTCGCATCTCACCCAACATCCTGTCAGGTGCCCTAGCACTGTTAGTGGCAGTACAAGATCCATCAGAGTAGGCAACAAAATACATGTAATAATCATCCAATGATGACTAACGACTGCCTACAACAACAATACAAATAAGTGTTCAAAAATGTATGACAGTAGTAGATTGAAAAATTCAAGCGAGGCAAAACAAGAACATACCTTTGTTAGCCTCTGGAAAATAGCGTGCCCATTGTGGAAGCTCCCCGCTATAACTTACAATAGGGCACTAACCTTCTACCTCCCTATTATATGTACATCCTGAAATCTGTGTTGTGTTGCAATGATAAGGCCCCTTCCAACAATTGCAAGGGGAGGTGATGAATCTAAATGAAAATCAAGAATAAATCCAAATACTATAGATCGAATCTCACATACCCGCCAATAAGCGTTGTCCCGACACCAGACTCCTTTCAATCATTTCATCAAACACTTTATTCGCAAAATCTATTTTTCCCAATTTCCTATATATATCCACTTTCGCAGTTGCCACACACAAATTTGACTTAAACCCAAATATTAGATAGTACAACTTCAGATTCTTTCAATTCTTTCAAGTTTTTCCTTCCATTAATACCTCCCTACAACTTCGTTTGGCCTCCCCTGCCTCCGTTTCCTCAATTTCTTCCGCTACCTCAGCTGTCTCCATTGCCTAAATTTCCACCGCTTCCTCAGCTGCCACCACTGCCTCAATTTCTCTACCCCTCCTCATGCGTTTAACTTAGGCGATCCGAGAACTTGGATCCCCAATAATCCCTTACTTTCACCCCCACCTCCAGAATTTAATCTTGGATATAGTCTTCAGACCACGGTGGATGCAGGGTTCTCATCAATTCGACGGTGCGCGGTGTGTGAACAGTGGATGAAGTGGCCGGCATGGATGCAGGGGCTGAGGGACGTGAGGGGGAAGAAGAAAGAAAATGTGAAGAAAGAAAGGGACGATAAGAGAAAGGAAAGATAAGTGGGAAAAAATTAGGGTAAATAGTAATGGCAGAAGGAAAAGTAATAATTTTGTACATTTTTTACGGCGTGTATGAAAAATAATAATTTTTTTTGGTCCTTTTTCTATGTCTTGGTTTTTCATCACTTTGATGATTACCATTGCAATATCATAAGTTCATTTTTGCAAACTTATTTCTTTCCTTTCCTTACAAGGAAACTCGTCTTAAAAAAATACGGCATTCCTAGATTCAAGTATAGTATTTTCATGTACATCCGGAATGTTCGACGAGGAATCGATAAGCACTATTATTATTAGCATATCCAACGAATATGCAATCGATGGTTTTATGCCCTATTTTAACTTGTTTAGGCTTTGATATTTCTACCTTAGCCAAACACCCCCACACTTTTAAGTATTTGTACGAAAGTTTATGATATTTCCATAACCCATAAGGAGTTTCGTTCCTACTTTTGTGCGGTACTTTATTTAGAATGTGGTTAGCTGACAGAATTGCTTCCCCCTCAACAAATTTTGAGGTAAACCAGAACTAATCAACATAGCGTTCATCATTTCTTTCAGA
>CAIGRF010236277.1:2768-21285 GCA_903798235.1 Fraxinus ornus
ATTATCTACCGCCTCGAGAGAATAGATATATTTTCTTAAGAGTAATAAGGGTATGTTCGATAGAGCTTTTATTTCTTATAGAAAACCTTCACAAGTCAAACAAATCTTTCCAAAAAAAAAAATTATCCAAATATATTCAAAATTGACTTCTTAGTCTCATAATTATTGGGAAATTTTTTGTTGGAATTCTGAACTTTTGGACTTCGTTAAGACGGGGTCTCGAATTTTCCATTTGTGGCACTCCCGGTCCCTAACCTATGAAGTGAGACTATCGTCCTTAGATGACAAAACATCAATTTGATGCTTAGAAAGCTACCCTAGTTTGAGACCTTTTTGCTATGGTTAGTTGGACATAATTATTCTCCAACTATAACTTAGCGAACTCTCAAAGCCGAATCAATCGTATCATTCATCTCTAATAACTAGGTAGATTGATCCGCACCTTGTTACGAGTCTTCAAAATGGTTTAGAATGAATTTCAAATCTATCCATTAACAATACTCGAAATTAATTAAGAAATTATTCGAACAATTTTAGACATCGAGTCTAAATTTTGATAACTTTATTTCTCATGGAATGAATTATTTGTGACCAACAAAATGTAGTATCAAAATATCCATTTTGGCCTTTTTCAGATTCAGACAAAGTACATAACCAACAACTGCCCCAAAATTCAGTTACTTCCCCTCCACACTTGTTGCATGTCCAGGGACCTCATTGGTGTTGTTAATATTTCCGAGGGCAAATCGGTCAAGTCACTTCAATCCGATGTTCTTACCGTAAATTCCTCTCTACGACGACAGACACTCCCCTTTTTGTCTGTATCGGCTGTTTTTCTGCCGACAAATCCCGGTTTATTAGGGATTAGGGAACCGGTTAATCGAAATGCTGTCGTTTTTTAATGACACGCTGTCGTATCGTATGGGCTACTGCGCTGGAGGCGAAAATGAAAACTGTGTGGTCCCTGCCAATAAATGAGACATTAATTAAAAAGAAAACCTCTTAGCACTTGGCCTCACGCAAACGTGTGTTTAATGAGCAAAAAATTACTTATAATTAAATAAGTTAGTTTCCAAGGGATTAAAGTTGAAATTGTTCGAGAATAAGAAAAAATATTTAAAATAAACAAGTTTTAATTTTTTATTTGTTGACGTAAGAATCCGCAGCCGCTACCCATGAATGCGCACTTGGTAAGCCTCACTCCATGTGTAGTAGTCCACAAACCACACAAGAGAGATAAACCGCATTAGGCAAACTCGCTGCGACGGGCTCGACCGAGGAAGTGTTGGCAGGAGATTCGAACTTGTGACCTTCGGTCTGCGCGTTCACCTGTTCCACCAACTCGGTCACCTCCGAAGGGGTAATAAGTTTTAATTTTTAATCTTAGCCAAACGTAGCTAAGCTTAAATAAGGTAAAAGTTACTTTTATATGGCATTTTATGTCTAAACATTTCAATAATGTTAAACTAAAAAATGTTTTTTTTTTTAGAAATTAATTCTAACTTATTTTAAGATATGCTTTTCCTACTTATAAGTCGACGTTTTAAGCTGAGCAAATAAAGATTTTTAGATTAATATTCCCAATTAAAACAGGTAGAAATCGATTAATATTACCGGGGCTCCACTAATTAAAATCGGGTATAATTGTTTCAAACCAACCGAGCCGTATTGTCTTGATAAGGTACGGTGCAATATTTAATTACTTGTACTAAGTGGTTCAGAAAAAAAAATTGTAAGCAAAATGAAAGTGACTGAAATTGGAGTACTGTAGAGTTTTGTATTGATTAAATTTGGTGCTTGTTTGGTAGGTTTTTAAGTACTCATTAGCAGTGGATCGTTCGACATGTGGATAATAAGTGAATATTAAACTATGATATTACGAGATGTATGGATAAAAAATATGTTTTTAGCCTTATTTTGTCAAATATGTTATTATTTTTGATGTGACACGCTTTGTAACTCAATTGATGTTGACATTGAAAGTAGAGTCGAGGCTGTTGGTTGGATCTTGCGACATGGGGTGAAAAAAAAAAGACATTTGGAACATTGATCGATCAAGATTGAGATCAAATACATCAAACTCAGTTAATGATCAAGTTTATTGACCTCGAATGACCAAGATATAAGTTTTAGAACCTTATTGCAAAGGAGTGGCGGGACCACACCCCCAGGAAACGTTACAATAACAAATATTTCGCTACGATAAAGACTTTAGTCCCATCTCCAGCCCATCGAAAGTGACCACTCGTTAAACCTTTTGCAGTGTTATTGGTTGCTTTAACAGACATTCTACATGATTTGGAGGAAATTGTGGCCAATATCTTAACTAATCATAATTCAGCATCAACACATACTTGAAGTACAGATGTATAATTATATTCTCATCTAATTCTTTTCTTTGTCGAGTATCTATTGAGTTTGGTGGCTAGCATGAATCGACATAGATGGACAATATAGATTAACCCTCTAAAAATGTAAGCTATATCAAACATATGTCTTGACAACTTAACTCATTTTACACCCTAATTGACCTAATTAAAATTTAGTTTGACAAAAAAAGTCAAGTGAAAGAGATCATTGGAGATTACCAAAAGCCTGCAGAAAATATGGGGTGCTATGACCCTATCAATATGTCCTTTTTCTCATGCAGATAATATAATATAATTTGAAAAAAAGGGATATAAATAAGGAAACAAAAAATGATGTTCATTTCAACACTTCATGGTTGTTAATTATTGATATGGAGATATGTATTAATATATCTTCAAATTGTTTGCTCTAATTTTTAATTCCTTCATCTCTTGTACTACTTATTATCCAATTAAAAGTGAACTTTGTTTGTTCACGAGTTCGAATTTTCTACCAACACTTTCTGGATCAAGATCGTCGCACCGGGCTTGTCTAGTGCGATTTATCTCTCCTATGTGATTTGCGGGCTACTGCACATGGAACGAGGTTTATCCAATGCGTACTCACGAGTAGCGGCTGCGGATTCTTTCGTCATAAAAAAAAAAAAGAAAAAAAGAAAAAAGAAAAAGAAAAAAAGTGAACTTTGTTAAAAAGTAGTTATCATTTTCCTAATTTACTTACTTCTTTTCTTCTTCTGATTATTATAGATTAACAACTATTAATCCTAATTTGGGCACATTAACTATATAATTAAGAATACCAAAAAATTTCTATGAGAAAATTCTAATATTTTCATAAAAATTAAGCTCGATTCAGTAAGATTAGTTAAATCGAACATAAATCGATCTTGACCTGAAAAGTTAATACATTATTCAATAAAAAGATCCCTGTTACAGTAATTTTATTCTTAATTTAATTTATTTAAATAAATATTTAATTTTAGATATTAATAAAAATACTTAAATTATGAGCTGGCTATTGACTCCAAATCCCCACCCAAAATACAGCTCAGCTTTTATCCTGTCACCCACTTACCATAATCTCATTTTCGAAGGGCAATTTCGCCATTTAATAAAAATATTTCATACATTTTTTTTTTTTACCATAGATATCAGGCGAAAATAATATGTATTTTCGTTTGCTCGAAATTATGGAGAAACAATTTGACAATTGTATCCCAACCTACTGCATGACTTGCAAGTTGATCCTCCACTTTTAAAAACGAACAAGTTGTTCCTTAACAATTTAGCCCCAGTTTGGGCTCCATTATAGTGAAGGAAACAATCTAAGCTACATTTTTTTTTTAAAAAAAAAAATATTTTTCTTTAAATTTGTTTTCAGTCATACATTTTATCAAATTTACAAATATAAATTTTTCAACCATACATTTCATTTACTTTTTTAAAAAAATTAACTAAAAATTTGATTTTTAACTGAACAAAACACGCTCTAAATTTTTGATAAATCATCACTTGGTCCTCCTAGATAAGGATGATAAATGTCTTGCCAATATTCTTAACTCGGGCCGAAAAGTTCCCATCACACCAAGGAATTGGGGTTGGAACAGAGAATACTAGCTCGTTGCAACTCCTTATTTAGCATCTATTAGACACCTATTTCATTTTCATTTTCATTTTCATTTTTTTTCTTTCTTCATTTCAACCATACATTCTCCAAATAGAATAATATTACACACAAATTTAAAACTTTTCATCACTTTTCCACCACATATTCTATTATCAATCACTATTCCAAAAATTCTATTATCATTTTAAAGAGATTCAAACACACACATATAATTACATTTTTATGTTCAAATTTAAAATATAGTATAAATAAATAAATAAATAAAAGTAAATAGAGAAGGAAATTGTAATATTTTAATCTTTATCCTGTTCTGTTGCTATCCTTATTCATGTGTTTATCTATGCAAGGATCTCAGGACTTTCTAATAAATATTCAAATGTTTTTCACTCTTAGAGATTGATTGTGTAATTTATAATAAAATTTGAGGCCTAATTTGCTATGTTTTAAATATTGGAGACCAATTAGCTACACAAACAATAGATTAACAACTAATAACGTTATTTTCCCAATTTTGCTTCCAAAATAAGAGCTGCTGTTCCTGGAACAACTTCAAAATAAGAGCCTTTTAAGTTGCACCTAAAGCAGAATATTTCACTTCCCTACCCCACGCCACCCCGCTCCTCGCCACTACTTCCACGGTTCCACCACCATTTCCTCCCTCCAAAAACACGCGCGCGCACACACAGAGAGTAAAAGAGCAGCATTTTCAAACCCAGATCTTAATTTTTCTTATTTTATCTTAAAATCACAAGCTGGACGCAAATTGGCTTTTGCTAGCAATCATACTTACTCACTGGTAAGTGGGATTACATACACATGCAGACACAGACACGTATGTCTGTGTGTGTTCATCTATGTTTACCATTGTAATTTGGTAGCTGATGAATCACTGAGGCCGAGGGACTAAATTTTTACTGGCTTCTGTTTTGTTTACTCTGTTTCTTTGTAGACGCCATTTTTCTCTTCTTTCTCACATTTTTGAGCACTTTGCCTTCTGGGTTTATGTTTTGAGAGAACCTTCCGTTTATCCTTTTTGCTTTCCAGGTGGGCTCGAATCAATTTGTATTATTATGTGGTTATTTTTCTTTCGTTTCAATTATATTTGAAATTATTCAAGGATTATTGTGAATCTTCTCTGTGTTGAAATTGTTTGGATCTTAATTCATTAGTAAAAATTCAAGTGCAAACTGATTTTGTACATTTTGGGTTCAGATTAAAGACACGAAATTTATTGATGATTACACCTTTTTAAGGTTCGAAACAACAATTTGATTTTAATATTTTTGGGTTCATTTATTGGGATCAATTCCTGTCTCAAATTTTGGATGATTGTCTCATTTGACTGTTCAAGCCATTCAAATATATATATTTTTTTGATGATTAATAATATAGGACACAATTGATTTTTTGGAGTTTGACATTATTTTTTGGTATTTTTATTTCGTTATGTGAATGTCATATTCATGGTGTATTTTCATTGATTTTGGTGGCCTATCCTTTTCTTTATCCCCATTGTCATATTTTTAATCATCTCTTATAGTTGCATGACTTTAAAATTTGCATAATTTTTGTATATAGCTGACCCTCCAATTATTTGCCCTTGATTTTAATCTTACAATCCGGAAACCTTTTTGACTCTCAGTTCTCAGCTTCTCGTTCTCAACTCATAATTAATTCTTCCATTTTTTCATCCCTTGGGGCTTGTATATGTTAAAACTTCAAAGTGTTGCACAATGTAAAGAGATGCATAGTGTGGTGTTTATAGTAGAATTCAAGAATAATGCTTGCACTTTTGATTGATGTTTCCCATTTTTTATATTTACAATGGAAACATCAATTGTAGATCATGCCTACTCATCTTGATAGGGGAGTAGAGCTCCTAGTTCTGCATTTGAGTGCATATTACCAGGACTTTTCACTCCTACTGGACCATCAGATATGTTAAAAAAGGAAGTCAGGAAGTTGTTAAAACATGTAATAATGCACTAATAATGCTTTAATAATTAACTGTAACCTGATGTTAGAACCGTAGAAAACTTGTGTTAATACGTTGACAAGAAAATAGGTTGGTAATAATTCTAGACTGACATTATATTGATTCCAAGGCATTCTGAATAAATGACTAAGCGGTATATGCCCTGACCTATGCTGACGCTGTTCTTGTTGATTAAGCACGAGTGCACTTTTGAGGTCCAAATGATGATTTTTTGCTTTTGAGAATAAAATTAACTGACATATTTGGCTATCTTGTTTGGACAAATAGCATATAATGGATAAAAGAAGTTGGCCTTGGAAGAAAAAGTCATCTGAAAAGCAAGTGCCTGAGAAACCACTTGCTACTGTGTCAGGCTTTCCTACTGCCCCGCCCAATGTAGCGGAAACTCAGGCTGACCAGGTTTGTCAACATTATAGCATGCAGTTCTTGTATTTACGATTGAGAGCATATTTTGCTAAGCTTAAAATGTTCACTTATAAGTCACTAAGTTGGCCATAAAATATTTTCATTGGTTAAAGTTCAAAATAATCAAGTTACTTATTTGTCAGAACATGCTCTGCAATTAGGCTAGCAAATAAATAAATATGAACTTCAGTATCGGAGCCCAACAAATTTATGTTGTTTCCGTGAGATAACTTTGCTCCTTTTAGTCCTGAAGGTCTAGAGGAATTGCCTCCCAGGATCGACAGGACAATGCAGTTGGACTGCGCTCCCTTCATTTGCTTTTTTATTCTAATTGAAAGTGCATATAAATCATCTTTCAACCAAAATCCTTAGTCATCTGCGACCCATGCAATGTTTTAACTGCCATATTGGACGAAATGCATTTCTGAAGATCCACTTTCTACAAAAATTGAAGTCGTAAAACTGTTTGCCGAAAAATTGAATGAGGACCAGAATGCACATTTTTGAATAAGTTGAGGACTGTAGGTGTTATTTTCCCTTTTGTTAATTTTGTTCTTTTCTATGGCTGAGTTGAAAAGACTTTACCAGGCCCAGCTAGGCATTTTCCATTTTGATGCTATTGATTTGGTTCTTAATTTATCCTTAATGTTTTTTGCATACATTTTTTGTTTTTCTTACAGGCTAAACAGGATAATCGTAAAAAACCAAAGCATGTCCAAATTTCAGTGGAGTCATATGCACATGTAACTGGATTGGAGAATCAAGTGAAGTCATATGAGGAACGAGTGATGACTTTAGAGGATGAAGTAAAGGAATTGAACGAAAAACTATCTGATGCTAATTCAGAAATAACTAATAAAGAAAATCTGGTGAAACAACATGCCAAAGTTGCTGAAGAAGCTGTCTCAGGTTTGACATGGATGTGATTCCCATACATTCTGAAACAGCTAATAATATTTGGATTACTGTTGCTTAGCTTTTCTTTTGTGCATAACAATCAAAAATCCGTGGACGCTTTTTTGCTGAAATCCATTTGCACAGGTTGGGAAAAGGCTGAGGCAGAAGCTTCGGCATTGAAACATCAACTGGAATCTGTCACACTGTTAAAGCTTACTGCTGAAGATCGGGCATCACATTTCGATGGTGCTCTTAAGGAATGCATGAGGCAGATACGAAATTTGAAGGAAGAGCATGAACAAAAAATACATGAAGTTAGTCTTAACAAAACAAAACAGTTTGACAAGATGAAGCTTGACCTTGAAGCTAAGATAGCTAGTTTGGACCAAACTTTACTCAGGTCTGCTGCTGAAAATGCTGCACTATCGAGGTCTTTGCAAGAGCACTCCAACATGCTGATCAAGCTAAGTGAAGAGAAAACACAAGCTGAGGCAGAGATAGAACATTTGAGGACCAACATTGAGTCCTGTGAGAAGGAAATAAAGTCACTCAATTATGAGCTCCATATTGCTAGTAAAGAGATTGAAATTCGTAATGAGGAGAAGAACATGAGTGTACGGTCTGCAAATGCAGCAAACAAACAGCACCTGGAAGGAGTAAAGAAAATTTCTAAGCTTGAAGCAGAGTGTCAAAGGTTACGAGGTCTTGTACGGAAGAAATTGCCAGGTCCTGCTGCACTAGCCCAAATGAAACATGAAGTTGAAAACCTCGGCCGCGACTATGGAGAATCCCATTTAAGAAGATTTCCAGTAAAGCCTCCTTCTCCACACTTGCCTCAACTTCCTGAATTTTCACTTGACAATTTGAAGAAGTACCAGAAAGAGAATGAGCAACTTGCAGAACGTCTATTGACAATGGAAGAAGAAACAAAAATTTTGAAAGAAGCATTGTCGCACCGTAATAGCGAACTGCAAGCCTCTAGGAGTATATGTGCCAAGACAGCCAGCAAGCTTCAAAGTTTAGAGGTGCAAATGCAAGCTAACAGTGAGCAGAAAAGTCCTCCCAAATCCAATATTCAGCTTGCAATTGACGGTTCGTATGGTCAAAATTGTAAAGATTCACCAAGCTTGATCTCCAGTGCTGGAGATGGCAATGATGATGATGCCGGTTGTTCTGTGTCATGTGCTACAGCATTGACGTCCGAGCTCTCTAATTTCAAGATGCAAAAGTATGTTGATAGTTTACAAAAATCTGAAACTGCAAGTCACTTGGACCTTATGGATGACTTTCTGGAGATGGAGAAATTAGCATTTCTTTCAAATAATTCAAATAAATCAGTTTCCAGGTCAGATACATCTGGTAATATATCCAATGCAAGATCTGGAATTGTGAACCAGGATACGGTAGAAGTCACCAAAAGCCCACATGCTCAATCTAGTCAGGATAATAATTCAAATGCCCAAAAACATCCTAACGAAGAAGCAACTGCATCAAGTCTTCAACTACAAGTAGACCAGCCTATCTTTCTGAAACTCCAATCGAAGATTTTAGTGCTTAAATCAATGTCTATGGAGAAGGACATGGAAGGAACTTTGGAGGACATTTGTCGTGTTGTTCAGGATTTTCTGGATACTCTTCATCACCATTCGGTGAATTGTGTTGTTGAGGCGACTCATTGTCCTGTCACTTCAAGTGATCACCAGACCAGTGCCGAGTATCCTGCAATTCCGGTGGAAAGGGAAATGCTTTTGTCTGGAGAAGGCAAACTATGTACTACAGCTGCACATACCATTAACCAAGAGTTAGAAGCTGCAATTTCTCAGATCTATCACTTTGTAATGATTCTTGGTAAAGAAGCTAAGGCTGTTGAGGGAACATCTCCAGATGGAGCAGGGTTGAAACAAAAACTAGATATATTCTCTGTCAAATATAATGACATCAATAGAAGTGGCAAGAATCTGATGGATTTTGTTCTAGATCTTTCTCAAGTATTAATCAAAGCATGTGTGCTTCACTTTAATGTCCTTGGATATAGAAGTTCTCAAGTGGAAAATGGCAGTTTTGACTGTATTGATAAGATCGTGTTACCGGAGAACAAGGGTGTAGTGGACTCATTGGGAGAGAGAGATCCGAACGGTTGTGCCCACTTTTCTGATACTACTTCTGATCCTGACATTTCACATGATGCAAATCTTGTTCCAACCTCCGAATCAACAACCCCTTTATGGAAATGCTCTTTGGAAGAGTTTGAACAATTGAAATTGGAGAGAGATAATGTGGCAATTGATCTTGCTACATGTACTGAAAACTGGGAAAGCACCAAGTCTCAGTTGCTTGAGACTGAACATCTTCTCGCTGAGGTTAAGTCACAATTAACATCGGCCCAAAAGTCGAACAGGTTGGCTGAGACTCAGCTCAAATGCATGGCAGAATCGTATAAATCACTTGAAACACGGGCAGATGAGATACAGACTGAAGTAAACCTCCTCCATAGCAAAATAGAAAGCCTGGACAATGAGTTACAAGAGGAGAGAAGAAGTCATCAAGATGCATTGACCAGATGCAGAGATCTTCAGGAGCAGCTGCAAAGGTTAGTGATTATTTTTTTCCTCGTGAAGACTTCCTGCACCAATGCTGCTTCTGTGCCTACTTAAACTGGTACTTAATCTTTAATTTTTGAGAGCTTATTTTATATTGTCTGAAATAAATTTGTTATAGCTTGTGCATGTCTACTACACCTGAGAATCGAATAAGCATTTAGGTCTTGCAAATGTTCCTGAGTCTTAGTCCTCTAAATTGTTAAACCAATATTTGGGATATAGTTTTCAACTATGGTTAGAAGGAAACTGTTGCCTTTTTTCTATCGCAAGTGTATGGTATCGTAACAAGTAATATAGTGGATTTTTGAGTCCGGATTATTGTTCCCACGAGGACTATACTTTAGAACTTAATAATATTTTTCTTACTCCTATTTGTTGAAAGCAAACAAAGAATTATATGTTGTGATTTTTTGGTTTAAACACATGAAATTAATTAAAATGTATACAAAGATTGATTGAGAATTCAAATAATGAACGGATATTAGGGCAGAATAATTTTACCTATTGATCATCTTTAAGTCTTAATTCAAGATTCAAGAGTTTAATATAGTGTTCGATCGAATTTTTCTATCGTATTCAATTTACTCCTCTCGAGTTCTCATTGAGTCTATTTAACTAATTCAATCCCATATATCTATGCGAATCAACCTTAGTTAAACGAAATATTAGTTCTAAGAAATCATATAATGATCGCAATATTTAATATATGTATACCAAATTTTACTATTTGGTCTAAATTTCAAACTTACCTCTCGATTCGTAAAAGATTTACAAAATCATCAAATTAGTGATTAAGTAATTTAATGCACTAAACTCATAGTTAAATCAACACATGTACATAACAAGAATCTTGAATATAAAAAATAAAGGGTCTCAAGTAGATTATATCGTTCGCCCTAATACGAAATTTAGTTACTCATAATGCAAAAAGAAAAACAAGGAGTTTTTATTCAATACATCACCGGGTTTCGAATAAAGATGTAGGAAAAAGAAATTAATCTTACACCAAGATCTTCTTCCTCTTCCAATCAATGCTTCAAAACTTGAATTTCTTGATATTTTTCTCCCTTGAATTGCGTTCTTCAATCTTTAGTTGTATTCTGTTTCTCTCATCTCAATGTGTTGAACCCCTATAAAAGTGCCAATAACTTGTATTTATACTTCTTCCCACGTTTATGTGAATGTATGGTTTCTTGTGGGCTCAAAATTGGGCCTAAAAAAAGGACTTTATTAATCTACAGCGCCGCGTCACAACACGCTGTGGCACCGCGGTGCTACACTTCTATCCCCAATCTCAACTTCATGGCGCCTTAGCGCCACACCTTTGGCGTACTCCCTTCGCGGCGCCGATGCGTCACTCTTCTTTCCTTGACAATGTGATTTGACTCTTTTGCCCATTTCGTTCATCTTTTCTTTCTGATCTATGCCATAGCCTTGTTTTCTCTTTTCTTACCCTGATTTGCACCATTTTACCACTTCTACGAAACAACACTAATAAACACATTAAAAACGTTCGCTACTCGTACTTTCTAGCTTATAATTAAGTTAAAAATAGAATAAAACTCATGAGTAAAACACAATCATCAAATACCCCAAACTTATCAATTTGCTAGTCCTTGAGCAAACAAAAAGCAAACAAAAGTATTAAGAATCATACCATGAAAACTTAGTCAGATAGCTTGCCCTTTGGCTCAGTATTGAGAATATTATATCAATCCATGAACGGCTTCAGAATCACAATACAAGAGTCAAACTTCCATGTATCCAATGCAAAACGAGTGTGTGTGAAGAATCAAATATAATGCCCTACATTTACAAGTTAGTTGACGTTCGAACCCTCTATAGTTAATTTTATCCTTTCTGTGCTCGTAGGATTCACACGTCCCCAAACTTTTTCTTTCATTCTCTCCCTAAGGTGTAACTCTAAAGTTTAGTTTATTTGATCAGTTTTTTAAACCACTCAAATTTGGTTTAGGCTAACCAGTAACTTCAACAATTCATTCATGTGATAATTCTCCCATTTATGAGTGCTTCAACAATCAAGTTTTTACCAAGTGATTCAAACCCACTAGTTATCTAATCCCCCTAATGATAAGTTCTTACTTGCACACTTGCATATAAATTTTCTCTTTTTGATATTTTCTTTTCAGCTCAATATTTACCTTACCTATTTTTCTCTTCTTGACCCTTGTAGCGGAGCTTTTAGTCAGCAACTCCCAAGCTTTTGAATACTAAAGGATACCAGGTTTCAAGATACGCATACGGGCTTACTAATTCGAGTAAAAAATGTACTGACGTGAGACATAATCTTAATAAGTGCAATGCTTTTGGATTTCTAGCATTTGGTCATCACCAAGCTTATACTAGAAAGTCAAAGACACTTCACACAAACCATTTTCACATGCACGAAATCATCACAATCTTAAATTGTTTCCTTTACCGACTAGAACACCCTAAATTATTATATATAGAAGGTTAAAGGATGTTGTGAATCAAGGGTTAAGGGATTAAGCATCTAAGTCATTTATTCATCCTATACATATGAACCTTCTTATTCTTGTACGACGCTATATTCAATTATCGTGCATAAAAATTGTACCACCGCGCATGAATAAACAGAAAAATTCAACTAACGCATATGATTCATCTATAGTTCACAAATTAATACATGCTCGCAAGCATCAAAACTATCTAGCTCACACAAGCATGCATAATTTTATTTATTTATTTTTTAAAAACTTTTCATACGAAATCAAATAATATCACACAAACACAACTACAAAACAAAAGACTAGCAATTTACCCTATTGATTCACCTCCCCAAACTTAAAACGTACATTGTCCCCAATGTGAAAATAAATACAAAGAAAGGGTAGGAGTTCTTTGAATACATTGATAGGTGTCATCACTATCGCTTTGGTGAGATGGATCTTGGTTGACTGGATGATATGGGAACGTTGGTTGTGGGGAAAATGACGTGGGGGTATGCAGAGGCCAACATTGAGAAAAACTCGTTTTGTTATTGATATTGTGTATACATAGAGGTCTACAACTGCTTATATTGATCGGTCATGGATACCTGAAGTTGATCAAGTTGATGTTGGATTCCATCACATCTCTCTTTATTCCAAAATTTCAACTCTTCTTGTCTCTGAGTTAGCTGCAATTGTATAGCTTCAACTCGACCAATAATGTCATTAGTCTGCGAACAACAGGCGGAGGATGATGGGGACGGGATGTCAGGGCTTCTGTATCCTATGGTCGGGCACGAAAAATAACTACTGTTAGTGAACTGCCAAATTATCTTCTTAGTCAGGGCTGGTTTAGGATGAACTATCTCGTCTGTTGGGGATGTCACAATTCCCCATTCTCTACATAGAGTATAAATTAATGAAGGGTAACCTAGACCAACAGTTATAGATCCTTGAAGTATGTGCAAGAAGTTGGTGTAAGTAAGTGACAGTGATCACATCAACACTGCCCTTTTGAATAGCATAATTCAACAATGCCCTCTCCTTTGTCACTTGAAAATCTCCACAAACTTGGCAAAGTGCTTGTCTAACTTCTTGTTTTGCAATCGTTGAGGAACGAGAATTGGTGGCACATAAGCCTTGATAGGACTTGGTGCTCTCACTATGGATGTTTCTTCTCTCTTCCTCCTCTTTTGCCATTGGTGCAAATTTTTCTTCTTTATCAGCCTTTTCAACTTCTATCTCTTTATCTTTTCTGTTTGGCCGCTTCACATGTATCTTAGCAGTTGTACTCCACTTCTAGTTGTAATAGCTTGCACTTACTTCTTTATATTTATCATTGTATTGCCTGGCAATATCACTGTGGGAGTTCTGCAAGCTGTTGAGCTATCTGACCAATTTGTGTTTCCAGCTTCTTTATAGATACTTGATGATTTTGAAAGTTTGTGTCAATTTGTTGGAACATCTTCTATGTCTTTTTGCATATACTGATTAAACATCCCCTAAACTTGATTTTTTCTGTTGATGGGTATTATTTGAACCATTTCCTTGTTGATTATCTGACCTAGGAGTGGGCATGGGTTAGGTTGGATCGGTTTTTGCTTCAACACAAATCCAACCCAACATGATCGGTTTGATCAAAATTTATCCCAACACAACCCGTGTAAAGGTTGAAACTCGACCCAACACAACCTAATCAAGTATCGGTTGGGTCAGGTGGGGTCGGGCGGTTTGGGATAATTTATCAACAAAGATTAAAGTCGTTCAATTTTCTACTATACTAAATTTGAATAGACAAGATTAAATAATAAGTAAATAAAATTATATATTATTTTATTCAATATTTATTAACTGAGCCTACAAAGAACAAAGGTAATTACAGTTAGACTATGCTATTGCTTTTAATTCAGCCAATAAAAACAAGTAATTATGCATGCAGTATGCATACTTTACACAATTGTATACAAAAAGACCTAAAAACATTATTATTTAGGTGAGGGATAATGCACGTCTTAGTGAATATATCCACGTCAGTATCGTTAATTAAGGTATATTTTACATTGGATAAAAGAAAAAATTAATGTACAACATATAAGGGTTCTTAATAAGGCAAATTTTTTGAAATGGAATTTCGAATCTTAATATGGTATTAAAGTCTAAAAATATTCAAACGAGACATTCATAGGCATTTTAGGTTCCTTTTACTTTTTAGACTATTCACTTGTACTTTTTAGGTTCCTTTTACTTTTTAAGCATTTTATTTCTTTTTTTTATAAGTAAGCGGGTCGGGTTGGGCGGGTTTATTCAGTTTTCATGGGTTAACCCATAACCCGACCCAACTCGATCCGCTTATACAGCCAACCTACCAAACCTGTGTAAAAAAATTTAAAAATCGGCCCAAACCGGTCGGGTTGGTTCGGGTTGGGCGGTTTTGGTAGGTTCGATCGGGTTTTGCCCACCCCTAATCTGATCATCTGAAATCCGGATGTTGTCTCCAACTTAGGTTATATGTTTGTCCATATAGGTTGAAATTGCGGGAATCATTTTGAATGAAATTTTCTCGTTCTTCAAGAAAACCCATAGACAAGCAATTTTCTTTAGGATAATTGGCTCCACAATTTTCACATACTGGACTGGTTATCACTACATGTGCTCCTTATGTTTGTGCTTTCAATAGTAACTCTACCTGTTTTGTGAAAGCTGCTATCTGTGCGTTGGTAGATGTTGTGCTATCCAATTTATAAATTCCAGCCCTTTCTGTGGTATCACTCTTTTGGATTAAAACATTGAATGTGTCGTGGCAATTAACTCAAACAAATCCATGCATTGTTGTACGGATTTTCCAATAATCGATCCACTAGCCGAGGAATCCACCTGAGATTTTGATAATGGTGATAGTGCGGTGTAGAAGTATTGCACTTGATTGCCTATGATGATCCTATGATTTGGACACTTTCTCATTAACTCCTTCAATTTGTTCCATGCCTCGTGATAGATCTCCCCATCTCCCTGTTAGAAAGTTTGAATTTTCAATCCGATTTTTGCTATTTTTGCCTGTAGGAAAAATTTATTGAAGAATTTTCTAGTCAGTTCTTTCCATATAGTAATACTTCCATGAGGTTCAGCATCTAACCATTCCAATGTAGCATCTTGCAATGTATAGGGAAATAACCGCGGCTTGATAGTGTTTTCATGGACCCCTGGGGCATGAAAATTCTAACAATTTCTGAGGAAGCTGGAGATACGTGTGTTTGGGTTTTCATGAGCTAGACTATAAAATTGGAGAGTGTTACTAGTCAAGTTAATCCAATTTGCCCTCATCTAAAAGTTGTTCACCCCCAAAATCGGATATACTATACTAGAGCACGCGGGTACTGTTATTGGCGTCAAGAACATTGGAACTTGCAAGTCCCCTTCATTTATTTCCACTCGCTCATGTTGCTGATCCAGTGGTGTCGCTATTCTCTTGGCAACATGTCTAATTGGCTGTATAAGAATAAAGATATTTTGATCGTTAGTCATTTGATGTTTTTGTCTGCGTTCTTTGCATCTTCATCTAAAAGTACGTCTATCTCCGAGTTAAACGGTTCAAGATCATCAACTTGAATATGAAGCATACAACGAACACCTTTTATATGTTAATAAAAGATAATAAACAAATCAAATAATAGTTAAAAATAAAATAAATTAAGACTAGAAGTAAATAGACCAAGGCCATCGTGCCAAAAACTTGCATTTTTCTATCGCAAGTATACAATATCATAACGAGTAATATAGTAGACCATTGAGTTATCGTTTCCACGAGGACTATACTTTAGAACTTAATAAGATTTTTCCAACTCCTATTTGATGAAAACAAATAAAGAACTATATGTTGTTGTGATTTTTTGGTTTAAACATTCGAAATTAATTAAAATGCACACAAAGATTGATTGAGAATTCAAATAATGAACGGATATTAGGGCCGAACAATTTCACCTATGATCTCCTTTAAGTCTTAATTCAAGATTCAAAAGTCTAATACAGTGTTCGATCGAATTTTTCTATTGTATTTAATTTATCTTTCTCGAGTTCTCATTGGGCCTATTTAACTAATTCAATCCCATATCTCTATGTGAATCAACTTTAGTTAAACGAAATATTAATTATAGGAATTTATATAATGATCGTAATATTTAGTATAGGTATATCTACACGTTATACTAATATACCTGATTTTACTATATGGTCAAAATCTCAAACTCACATCTCGATTCGTAAAAGATTCACAAAATTATCAAATTAGTGATCAAGTAATTTAATGCATTAAACTCATAGTAAAATCAAAACATGTATGATAAAATAACAAGAATCTTGAATATAATAAATAAATGGTCTCAAGTAGATTACATTGTTCGCCCTAATATGAAATTTAGCTACTCATAATGCAAAAAGAAAAACAAGGAGTTGTTATTGAATACATCACCGGGTTTTGAATAATGATGTAGGAAAATGAAATTAAGCTTGCACCAATATTTTCTTCCTCTTCTAATCAATGCTTCAAAACTTATATTTCTTGAATTTTTTCTCCCTTGAATTGTGCTCTTCAATCTTTAGTTGTATTCTCTTCTCTCAACGTGTGGAACCCCCATAAAAGTGCCAATAACTTGTATTTATACTCCTCCCCACGTTTGTATGAATGAAGGGTTTCTTGCAAGCTCAAAATTGGGCAAAAAAAGGGACTCCATTCATCTACGCGCAGTGCCACAGCGCTGCGTCACAACACCTTGTGGCGCCACAACGCCACACTTTTGTCCCCAATCTCGACTTCGTAGCGCCTTGGCACCGTAGCTCCACACCTCTGGTGTGCTCCCTTGGTGGCGCCGAGACATCACTCTTCTTTCCTTGATATTGTGATTTGACTCTTTGCCCCGATCGTTCATCTTTTCTCCTTGATTCATGCTAATAGCCTTGTTTTCTCTTTTCTTTCCCTTATTTGCATCAGCTCCCCACCTCTACAAAGCAACACTAATAAACACATTAAAAACGTTCACTGCTCGTACTTTCTAGCTCATAATTAAGTAAACATGGAATAAAACTCATGAGTAAAACACACTCGTCAGAAACAAAGTTTCTGATTTCCCGAACACGATCACTTCACCTTCCATGTTCTGTTTCTTGATTAGAAATCTAATCAATTTAATTACCTATACATAATTACACGATTTGCTTCACAATGTTCCACAGCTCATGGATTTGCATCCCGTACTTCCAAATTATGCAGCACTGATAAAATTATGTATAGAGATGTCTCTTTTGTACTGTCTAACGTCCCTTCTACCATTGACAATCACTCCTTGTCTATCTGTCAACTGCTAATGACTAAAAACATTGCCTGCTTGGGTCAAATGTTCAAGACATGCTTACCTGTTGTGGATTCCTATGTTTAAAGTTGGAAGATAGTCTAATAGAACTTCATGAATTCCTGTTTAAGAAATTACGTCCAAAAGAAACAAAAACAAAAAAGCATGTTTATAAATACCATCTGGTTCATTGTTGATGTTTTGCTTTGTTATTTTAACCTTTTCTGTTAATACTTATTCCAACACTCTGTGATTATCCATGTAATTTGTTATTGAATAGTTTGAGATCTTAATATGTTTATTTTTATCTTGAATTCCTAATCATGGATGGCTTAATTTTTTTTATGCCAGGACTGAGATTGCGGCAGCTGATATTAACGCGAAGACTAACCAGGTGTATTATCTACAGTCACTACGACCTTTACTTATGTTTAATAGATCATTTCCTTCAGAGCTTTTGTGCGAGATGTCTTTTTTCAATGCATTCATACTATGGATAACATTTTGTCGAAAAGTTGTCCCCTCTCAAACAACATAAGCTTTTATATAAACAGACCAAACAGAAGTTCTGTTCAGTCTTGTTGCCACCGTTCATGAAAATTGTGCATGTGCCATACCTTTCATAAAAAAATGATTTCAGCCTGCACGTTAGGGGGTATGTTGAAGATTAAATTTGAATAGATAAATGTGTCTCCTACTACGATGCTCGGACTCTTCGAAATGGATGAAGTACCCGTGTTGGACACGACACGACATGGGTATGGGTATGGGATATGTGTCGGATCCTTCAAATTTCAACCGGACACTTCG
>CAIGRF010236311.1:0-18445 GCA_903798235.1 Fraxinus ornus
CATGTGATCCTCAACAAACTTATATAATTTTAACTAATTAAAGTTGATGTGGCTACTATCTAATCAATAAAAACTATATGTACCACTAAACATTAATTAATTTTTTTTTTATAATTTTAAGCCCATATAATTACACGAAACTATAAGCAATATTCTATGAATTTAATTTTAATGTACTAATATTATCCAACTTTATATTGCATGTATATAATAAACAACAATTATACAAACAACATAAATAATATAAGCACGTAACATTTATAATTAAATTCATAAAGGGCTCTCAAGAATTAATTTCTCCATGCATAAATTATTTAATCAAATATTATATGCATAAAATTCATACATACAAATAACAAAATAAATAATTCAATTTTAGAAATTAATTCCTTAATAATCCACAAATTCAAAAATATCCTCAAATCATAATTTATTTTGGAGATGAATTGGACCGCCTCAAAATACCATTTAATTGGACAAATTACCATTTATGTGAACATGCCTTACAAATCCACAAATATCTTCAAATGGGTTGGGCCGTCTCAAATTATATTTGGACAAATGGTGGCCCGCCTCAAATTACTAATTAGGGAAATTACAAAAAATCAGGTGTTTGAAGTTTAGAATTCAAAAATCAGGGACCAAACTTCATTTTTCAAAACTCAGGTGATATATAAAAGCCTAACCCTAATTTTTCTCACTTCCCCCTCCTCTCTCTCTCTCGCCCCCTCCCCTTCCTCCTCCCCCACTAAAATTACCTTAGTGTCATCCGTGCTTCCATCTCCTTTGGCTCTGAAATCTAACACATTGAAGACAAGGGAAGATGCTGGAGCTATAATGTCTCCACCTTTCTTTGGTGGCTTTGTTGGCGGAGCCGTTGGCGTCGATTTTGGTGGTGATGGTGGTGGTGGAGTTTTTTGTTTTGATTTGCCACCACGACTGTGGTGGTTGCCGCCGTGATGCTTCCTATTGAAAAGTTTTTTATTTGTGTGTAATATTATTTTATTTGGAGAATGTGTGGTTGAAATGAAGAATGAAAATGAGAATGAGAATGATAATGAGAATGAGAATGAGAAATTAATGGGTGTCAAACGGATAGTGTCCTATGTTTTATAGCCCATTAAATTCAATCTCTTTTACTTATGGAAATCTGCTAAAATTTTATCGAACAACGCCTTAATTGATATTCAATACACTGTTTAACCTCTCTTGTTTATACAATAGATTTTGATAACAGTTGATGAACTACGTGGTAAAAAAAAATGTGTGTTCTATGAAATATCATGTTAAAATTAATTGTTAACTTTAATTTATATTAATATCTAAATTTTAATTTCTTCAAAACAGGGATATTTTAGAGTTCGAAATTTTCTATCTTAAAACTCGAAATTAAATAGGAATGGCCTATGTTTTAAAAATCAAAAAATTCACTCCCATTTCATTAATTTTCGTTGTTCATGCCTATGTTCAGGTAAGTTTATTAGGAACTTTTTTAGGATGAATAATATTGGTTCTCACGAAATATGTGAATAATATATAATTAGTCTTTATTAATATGTAATTGAAAATTTGAAATTATAATATGAATTTGACTAAAAAAAAATTTGTGGAATCTGTGTAATTAAAATTAAAATTTGATCAACTAAAAAGTTGATAAATTTTAGGAAACTTTTGTCAAACAAGCCCTCGATAATTTTGCTAAAACTTCAACCCAACTCCACCTATCTCACATTAGAATTAATGTTTGCCCATCCAAATGACAGAAAGACGTCGTGAAATGGCTCCTTCAACCTCCAATCTGAAGCAACTTCTTGAATATCAATCCAAGTGCGAATGGCAAAAGGCTCGAGATGTTTGATGGCCAGGGACAACTCGTTCTCATTGTCACTCGGTTTATAATAAAATTGGTTTCTGAGGATGATGAAATAATTATTTTATTAAATAGACTTGAAGATTCAGCGAAGCTTTGTTGGAGTTACAGCCGTCATAGTGAAGAAGACAGAAAATTTTCCACCTTGTTCTGGGATTTTATAGAAAAGCTTCAAGTGTTCTTCAAAGTCCAAAACTTAAAGAGTACTGCAAATACCAATGAGCTCGTTGCGGCCTTTATTGACCTTCTCCTTGAAATGTTAGAAGAAATACTGCATCTTCAGCCATATTTCATTCATGGCTCGGTCAAGGAATTCATTCTAGCTGTAAAGAAGGAGCTGAAATTTCTTATCATCTTTCTCGGGGATACGCCATCTCAGCTCACTGAGCTTGAGACAACCAAGAATATATTGAATGATATTGAAGTTGTGGCCAATGAGGTGGGAAGCTTCTTATATTCATTCTTTTTCAGCAAAGAAGGTATTTCACTAGCTGCAATGGATAAATCTCATTCTGATTTGTTGGGAAATGTGGAGCTTGTGAAAGAAAGCATTAAGAAGCATTGTGTCACGGTCGCAAAAATATGGCCAAGTGGTGTGACTCCAAAAATTGCAGTGGTTTCGATCTCTTTTGTTGATTCTATCCTTGATTATATTGAGGATTTAGTACATAACAATGATGAAAGTATTGTTGATGTTATGGATCAAATTAGAACAATCCATCAGAACTTGATGAATTTGAAGACAATGAAGGTCCATCTGGAACATGAAGAATTTTCTATGCAATTTATTAACGTGGCATATGAAGTTGAATACATTATCAACTCATTTGCTCCTGTGTGGTATATAACTTTGAGGCTTCTTCAAGTTGCTGAGAAGATTAAACATATGAGGATGCAACTCCAAGAATTGAAGAAGAATGATGCTGGAATGCTAAAGGATGCAGAATATCTAGTTGCCTTAATGGATGAGGAAATTAAAATAAAAGACCAAATTTTAAGTGGAGTAGAGAGTATGAAAGTTATTTCCATTACTGGGATGCCTGGACTTGGCAAGACAACATTAGCAAATAAGTTATATAATGATCCACTGATTCGTCATCATTTTGACAAGATGGCCTGGTGTGTTGTCTCTCAAACTAATCAGACGAGAAATATATTGATTGACATTTTGAGGTCAGTAAGCATCCGTAACAGAGAAACAATTCTGAGTATGTCAGATGAATATTTGGCCGAAATGGTCTATGAATATTTAAAGGGGATCAGATACATCATCGTTATCGACAATATAAAGAATGAAAATGCATGGAATGCTATAAAAAGGTGCTTTCCTGATAACTGCAATGGAAGCAGAATATTATTCACTAGTCAAAACGTGAATGTCATCATGAAGGATTCACGCACAATCTATCGTATTCGTTTCCTGGTGGAGGATGAAAGTTGGGATTTATTGCAGTGGAAAGTGTTCAACAAAGAAAGTTGCCCTCCAGAGTTGGTAGATGTCGGAAAGAAAATTGCAAGAAATTGTGGTGGATTACCACTTACAATTGTTATGATAGCTTCAGTACTTAAGAATTTGGAGAAGGAAAGATGTTTATGGATGGAAGTTGCTGAAAATATAACTTCATACATCTCTAAAGAGACAAATGAGTACATGAGTGTGCTAGAACAGAGTTATAATGATTTACCAATGTACTTGAAACCATGTTTTCTTTACTTTGGAGTATTTGAGAAAGGAAGGGAAATCCCAGTACAAAAGTTGATAATGTTGTGGCATGCTGAAGGATTTATAGGGAAAGTAGAACGTACAAGATCAGAGGATGCGGCACAGGAATACTTAATGGATCTAATTGATAGAAACATGTTACTAGTTGCTAAAAGAAAATCTGATGGTGGAATCAAATCTTGTACTATCCATGGTGCAATGCATGACATGTGCTCGAGAATAGCCGAAAAAGATAACTTCGTGAAGGCGATCACACAGTAAGCTCTCTCTCTCCCCTCTTTTTCTCTAGCTTTTTGTTAATGTTTCTATTTTGCCCTGCTAATGTTGCTGACGAACGTGGTGATCATGTCAATCATTGCTGCTGTTGCTGATATTGGTACATTGTGATTCTGCAGTCAATTATCAATATATGAGCATCACAAACGCCTAAGCATTCACTCTCACTCAATTCCTTCTTTCTCAAGACCTTTTGGCCTACATATTCACTCTTTGTTGGGCCATTTACCTGATCCATCAGCATTCATCTTTTCCAGCTTGAAACATCTTAAGGTATTGGACTTGTCAACCATAGATTTGAGTTTGTATAATCTGACAGGAAGTGAAGCGTTGGCTTTCTTAAGGTTCTTGGCAGTTTCATTTATTCCATCATCAATAGAGATATTCAAGAACCTAGAATTTCTTTTCGTGGATAACAAAGAAGTAGTTGAAATACCAGCTATCCTTTTAAATATGGTGAAGTTGAGANGAGATCTTTTCCCTATCTTCGCATACTGAAATGCAAGTATACAGTGTTTTGGGATTCATCTGAGAACTGCTATCGCTATCCTGCCTTAAACTACCTCAATCAGCTTGAATCCCTTAATATATCATTCCAGCCGAGTTATGAGTCAGATGACATTAGTCCCGAGTTGATCAATTTACCCCCGAACCTTAGAAAGCTAACTCTCCGTAACTTTGATTTATCTTGGAAGCATATGGAGATGATTGGGGTGTTACCCTACCTTGAGGTTCTCAAGTTACGAGATGTTACAATTGAGGGAAAACAGTGGGCCACAATTGAAGGTGAATTCTCAAGACTCAAATACTTGGAACTGGATGCCGTACAGATCGAACATTGGAATGCCATAGAAGATTGTTTCCCCAGGCTTCAAAGATTAGTGTTGCGAAGCTGCCAGCATTTTCAAATTCCTCTCAGTATTGGGGATATTCCAACTCTGTGGAAGATTGAGGTACGTGGCTGCACAAAATCCATTGAAGACTCTGCTATGCAAATTGAGGAAGAACAAAAAGACCTTGGAAATGATGAGCTCGAAGTCATTATCTCCAGCTTCTAGCTCTTATGGCAAGGTTGGTAAGAATTGCGTCAGTTTTTTGCAGCTACATCTAAGAATTCATTTTTAATTTACCTATTGATTTCAAAAACTTTTCTTTTTTTTTTTTTTTCCTTGCAGACTTGTCAAACTGAAATGATGTTGGAACACGTTTGTCGAGAGTAAAATTAACTAACCAAATTTGTGGAAGGTTAAATAATTGGTGAATTACATTGTACTCTATTTTTGGCTTCAAATGAAATCGGAGACTTGTTATGTGGCGAGGATATGAATCTGCTTGTTTATTTTAGGCTTTTAGCCCAGAAATGTCTTATAAAAAGAAAAATTGCAACTTTAGTCTCTATCCTACCCCCTTATTAGCAAAAGGATCCTCATTCTATTCCTTTTGCATTAAAATCCCTGCATTTGATTTTTATTGCAATGGCGTTCTTAAGCCCCTGTTTCGCCTCTATTAAAATCAGAATTCATTTTTCTATTTTCTATTCAATCATACATTTTTCAATAAAATAATATTACACGTAAATTAAAAAAAATTCTTCTATTTTAATCACACATTCTTAAAAATAAAATACCATTCGAAAAATGAAAATGACAAACAATGAGGGCCAAATGGGAGCTTAACAAATATCATTTAGAGTAATTATATTCACACCATAGTTTTTGTTTGGTGCATCATATTTTAATTGCAATTAAAGCTTCCAACATTTGGCTTCTTTCCGGAAAAAATAAAAAAATACATTAGGAGTGCATAAAAGATTTCTTTTCGTTGGACAAAATATTTTTTCCCCTCATCTCAAATCATGCTAACGAATAAATAAATCTTTTTTTTTTTTCGTTGAATTCGATCCAATTGTTTCTTGGAAAGTACTGAGGGTACATTACGCTGTACATAACCGTTCCATACTGCTCTGCTGAGCTGAGCTGGCATAATTTTATTTTCAATTTCTCGTGACATTTGAAGAAGAAATGTATTTCCAAAATAGGCCCTGCATTATCTCATTCACGAGATAAAGGATTGGAAACTCTCTCAAAAAACTCCGACGGCCGACGATGAGCAATAAGCGGATCGACTTGTTCCAAAATAGCCCCTGATATATAAACGATTGGAAGCCAGATCTCAAAATCAAGAGCCGGTTTCCTCATCCAAAAACTCCGACGGCCGAGTGGAGACTTATCAACAACGAGCGGAGCGACTGGTGTACATAGAGATGATGGTACGGTATCTTTAACTTGAATCTTCTTTTTTAATAATGTATTTTAAATCGATTTCTAGTTTTGTTCAATTTGGGTTTGGATTTAGAGTTTATGCAGTTGAAATCGGTTTCAACTTTTGTTCAATTTGGGTTTGGACTTTAGAGTTTATGCTGTTCAAAATGGTTTCAAGTTTTGTTCAATTTGGGTTTGGATTTTAGAGTTTATGCAGTTTCAAACTTTTGCCTGTGGACAGACAAGAAATGGGTGGATTTTCGCCGGATTGCATCTTGCCAGAAATGGGTTTAGGGTTTTAGTTCGTAAATTAAAATGGCTGGATTTTATATTACAGTTGTCCTGTATCTTGAATTGCAATCGCATTATAATGTCATGCTTCTTGGATTGTAACTTTGAAGTTGTTGCTGACCTTGCTACATGTACAAAATGGTGTCCAAAATGGCCAAGTGGCGGCCCCTATTGGAGGGGTGGCGCCACTTGGCCATTTTGAACACCATTTTATACCCCAAGAATAATCCATTGATTAATGGCAGGAAAGAAAAGGGTATCAGCCATAGTTGTATATAGCCTGGGCATCGATTGCCTAAATGTCCAAATAAACAAAGATGCCCAAATTTTTTTGAGGGAATTGTGAAACTAATGAGGTGGAGAAGAAGACGAAAAGCATAGGCTGATTATTCTTGTGTTGTACTAAAGATTGTGGGTATTTCAACTGGAAGAAGAAGCCTTGGACACCGAAGGACAATCCAGTGGCGTTTGCAGTGAAAGTCAATCGAGCTTCATGTGTTCACATGAAAATCAAGCTACAGCACCAATTCAAACTTGCCACTTGTGTTCAAATGTTTGGTTGAAATGAAGATCGAAGAAGACGACATGGAGATATCTTTCAACATAACTATTTGAAAGGGAAAAAGGAAATCGGAAGATAAGGGAAGGGAAAGCGAATAGAATAGCTAGTTTGTTTATGTTTGTGAAACTTATGTAATCGGGTGATATTATGTTTAAGTCATCAAAATGTATTGACAACGTTATTTTGATCAATTATCAAATTTAAAATCATTCGATGATAACCATTTTCTTGTACCGGTTCATTGTCTTCTACCGGTTTCTTTGTGGAATTTGAGATGATGTTACATAGAGAATTAAGAATTATGATGTGATGTTAGAAGTGACTCCAGCAAGGTTCTCATATCAGTAATACCAAGAGAACAAGCTAAGCGTTCATTTCCAAATTAGTTAACATGCAGAAAACGATGCAAATTCTCACATTAGATTACTTGTTTTAAGTTTAAATCAGCCCCACATTACATTACTTAACACAAGTTAGTGGAGTCAAATTCCCACATCAGCTGCTTAAAAATCATTAGCATACAAACTTCAAATACAAATTTCCACAAGCGGCTTCAAAAACAAAAATTAATATACTGATTTATGCAACATATGAGAGAGAGAGAGAGAGAGAGAGAGAGAGTAAATATATGCATAATTGAAGAGGACAATAAAAATTTGGGCTGTGTTTGATAGCAATTTTTCTAACTAAAAAAAGAATTTTTTGACCGTTAACATCAAAGTCAGCCGCAAAGTTTGACTGGTCCTATCATATGCGGGTCCCACGACAACATTAAACGGTCACAATTTTAATTAAAATTGGGCCAAAATTGCTACCAAACAGGCACTTGCAATTAAATATGGCAAAAAAACCCGCNATCTTTTGCATTGAGTCTTCACAAATTTTTGGTTGAAAATCACAGGTATCCCGTGTAAATATACATCCCCACTTGATGGCTTCTCAAAATACGCAGAAGTGCAATATGCAACAGGCTGCGCAGATGTAATGTGCAAGAATGCGAGCTTGATATTCCCTGCAATGCAAGCAGCCAAGAATGCAGATGCAACTGTTATTGTTGCAGGGATTGATTTATCAATTGAGGCTGAGAGTAGGGATAGAATAGATTTGCTTATTCCTGGTTACCAAGCTCAGCTAATCACTCAAGTTGCCCAAGTGGCCAAAGGTCCAGTCATTCTTGTAATCATGTCTGGTGGTGGAGTCGATATTTCTTTCGCTAGAGACAGTGATAATGTCAAAGGAATCGTTTGGGCTGGATACCCCGGTGAAGAAGGAGGTCAAGCCATTGCAGACGTCATTTTTGGGAAACACAATCCTGGTATATATTCATTATTTTGTTTCGCACTATATATCAAACATGTACTAAAAGTTGAATTTTTCGCTAAACAGGTGGAAGATTACCACTCACATGGCATGAAGGAAGTTATGTTGATATGCTACCAATGACCTCAATGTCCTTAAGGCCAGTTGACAGCTTAGGGTACCCTGGAAGAACATACAAATTCTTCAATGGCTCCACAGTTTTTCCCTTCGGATCCGGCTTAAGCTACACCACATTCGCCTACTCACTAACATCTGCTGACAAAAATTTGAACATACAATTGAACAAGTTCCAGCACTGTCGGGACCTTAACTACACTGATGACACTTTCAAGCCCCCATGTCCAGCAATCTTAACATCAGACTTACAATGCGATGACAACAACCTCGCGTTCGAGGTCGAGGTGTCGAATACTGGAACAGTCGACGGAAGTGAAGTTGTAATGGTGTACTGGGTCCCACCAAAGGGAATTGTAGAGGGCCCCATTAAGCAAGTGATTGGGTTCCAAAAAGTTTTCCTGCCTGCAGGAGGAAGCCAAAAGGTGAAGTTTCAGTTGAATGCATGCAAGAGTTTTGGGCTTGTTAACTACAGAGGATACCATTTGTTACCATCTGGTGGACACAGTATCATGATTGGAGATAATTTGCTGTCATTCGCAGTTGGTGTCAACTTTCAACCAGCTTAATTATTTTTTGGGATTCTTAATTATGTTTAATTATTAGATTAGTTGTTGATTTTATAGAAGAGATTAGGCTTCTTCAGTTTAAAATAATTAGTCTGCTGAGTGTCAGTTTCAGATCATTATGTATCATTGGTCCCAGTTTTCTCTTTTTCCTGATGCTCATAATTAGTCAGTAATAAAAAATTTAGTTCTTGAACTGAGACTTTATTGCTTAGAAAAATGGGCGATTTATGTGTAAATTATATATTAAAACAACAGATTACAATAGCATAAACATTATAATTCAATAATAAATATAATGTCAAGGACGCTATCCTAAAGTCACGCTGCCTCCTTTCATACGAGTACTTTCGGCATTATACCATTCTAAGATAAAATCAATATGACTCATAGCCGGTTTTTCTTCTATGGACATGATTATAAGGATATAAAGGACGAGATTTTATCGAGTTTTCAAAATAGTATATAAATATAGTATAAAATATAAAAATAGTATTTTTTCTAAAACAATGAAAACAACTCCCTTTTATAGGAACAAATTTAACCCCTACATTCATAAAAATAAATCAATTTAGGTATGAGTTACAATCTAAATTATGAGATTTAATTTTGTATTAAAAGTTAATTTTAAAAATCAAAATTGAAAATTAATATTTGTTGTGGAAGTTTAAAACTTTAAAAAAAATGTTACAACAATCAATCACAAGTTTTAAACTTTCAAAATATATAATTATATAAATAATAGTGGCAACAAATATTGTGCAATAGGTGTAGGTATCTCCTGGACGAATATCACTTAGTGATAACAATTTTTATTTGAAGAAGTCATAATGGACTAAGCATTGAATTATGTCCCTTTGGCCAAACTTCAATTGTCATACACACAGTATCGATTTTGGCTCTGTTCATAGCGGGTAATGCTGTTAATGGCAATGCATTCTAATCTTGATTTTAGTAAAAATCTCTAGGGAATAGCCCAATCCCATAGCCACGGCCTTATTATGGCTACTCTTACATAGTTGAGTCCCCTGAGTATGTGTGTGATCCATATATCGCAATTTTTTTTTGCCTCGATACTCATTCAGGGTTAGACCATTCCTAACATTATATCATCATTAGCATTATTACCATAGAGATTAGCACAAATAAAATAGGGTGCTATTACAAGTCATGCAATACAGATTATTTCTATTTTCTACTACATTAATGAACCTTCTTCATGGGATTTTCAAGCACAGAGGTTAGGTTACTCCCGAAAGTAACTCCCTTGTGGGCTTAAACCCACCCACTCAATGATTTATGTATGTCCATCTCGGACTACAATTTAATCATGTCTTTCTTGGACAATAATTTGGTACCATCAATTTGCAGAGCTCTTATTCTCCGCATGCATATTACACATTTGCTAAGTCTTCTAAACTTATCAAAATATTAATATCCCATATTTAAGTATAATAAAATAATCATATGAAATTTCTAATTAATAAAAAAGTGTGAGCAGACACATATATTCATCTCTTGTATTTCACTTGCATGTCTTCAATTAAATTTTTAATACTTCTCAAGAGTCAAGTTTAAAACTAAGAATAAAATTATAAAATATATCTATCTTAAATTTTAAACTCACATTTCCAAGATACCCAAGTCGAATTGAGTAAATATATGATCTCTATTGACGTGACATAGACGCCAGCTTTTGACCCTTTCGATGGCAAGGAGTGCTCCTTTACTCTCTCTCACGAAGCCATCAAGAATGGGAATTAAGTAACAAATTTTATCTGCTGAATTATTTCAAACTTAGACAAATAATAAACATTTATGTGGACAACCGTTGCATGATCTTTCAAATGTCTTTTTCCATTTAATTTACAAAGGCATGAATTATTGCCAGAAAAACCTGTTGAACATCATGTTGCTCAATTAAGAAAATATAGTATATTACCTCCTGGGACACATCCAAGTTGGCAAAGGGAGGGCATTGCTGGGCTTGCAACCTCAGCGTGGGGAGTTCGATTCCTGGTTGGAGCAGTCGAGTGATGTAATAATCAATATTGGTTGGAGCGACTTGATGATGTAATAACCATGGAGGAAGGCTCCCTTGGGGTCAGGAGTATAAGGGGTGCTCGAACCCTGGTCAACTTGGGCATAACTTGCGGTTTACCTCCACCAGTTACTGAGGGGCCGGTGGCTGATGGTCCAGGAATTAGTCTGGCTAAATTGGGATACCTGGATAACAAAAAAAAAAAAAAGCAAGTCAAGCCTAACTTTGAAGTATCATCAATGTGGGCCAACAGGCAATCGAAAATCTCTCCGAAGCAAATTTGTTAGGACTGAGGAGAATATGGTCCAATGATTCATGTTTTGAATGTTTGTCCATATGTATACTTTGAGAAATTCTATTTGTACAACCACGGTTGTTAACCTATCACATATGTGCAGGGTTTGCATGTTTAAAAAATTCAAAAACAAAAAAATGGACCCCATGTGAGAGGTTGTCAACCTCAATTGAACACTTAGCATGACTCGTATACTTTACTTCTAGCATATATTGTACTGTGGAAGATCGTATTACATTTAGCCATGTCAACGAATCGAGGCATGGGCCGAAACTCGGATTCGACGTGATCCAAAATGGTTCGAGCTTTTTTTACCCGAAAAAATTCCGACTCGACATCAAGATTATTTTTTTTCATGTCAAATCTACAATTGCAGGCAGCTACGGCTGCGTAGGTGCCTGCACTTGCATAACTACCTGCATTTAATTTTAGGTTTTTCACAATTACTTCTTGTTCTTACAATTCCCTATTTTGTTTTGTTGCAATTAATGGTTTAGGTTTGTTTTTTGCTCCATTCTTTGGTCTCCTGTTGAACACACTTTTTTGCTTGGTTTGTTGTCGAGTTTTATTGGTAAAAGAGATTTGAATGAGAACTGAGAAGGGTCTCTCTTTCTTCAGTGCTTTTTTTTTTTTTTTTTTTTTNTTTAGCATTTTGGGTTATAAGGGTTTCTTTTTCCAGATAAGACATTTGTGCGTTTTCAAATTTTTTTCTCTTCTCTATAATCCACGACAATTCAAATTTATCAAGTTTCTCCTTGTGGGTTCCTGATTTTGCACAGATTCAATTTGTTGATCGTTTCTGACTGTACTTTGAGTTGATCTTCAACTTTTTGTTGGTGGGTTTTCATTTTTTACTCGTTTTTCTTCATCGAAATGTAGCGTGTCAGAATCTCAGTTTGACAATCTTAAGTAAGAATGTTTTCTGTACTAATTTCAGATATTAATCTTTTTATGTAATTGGTGAATCTCATATGATGAATCATTGTTAATTAGTGCATTTGTTAGCATTAAGAATTTAAGATGCTCGTTGGATCTGATGATTGGGAGATATGAATCAACTTCCCCAGTTCGGCTCTGAACTTGAACAAATTTGGAATTGTCGAGTACTTGGGTTGTCAAGAATGGACAGAGTGATTCTGCCTCCCTTGGTACGTATCCGATATTTTCAATTTCCGATATTTTCAATTTAGTCTTTAGCCATTTTTATATTTCTTTCTAATAAGAAGATTGCATTCTTAATATTGATTAAATGTGTTTAATTTCTTAAATTATAGATGAATAGATTTATACTGCTTCTATGTCTCTTATGTTGGTAGTGTGAAGTTTGATGAAATTGAAGAGTATAGGACATAACCATGCTAATATGTTATGGGAACATGATTTTATATACGGGTCATTGTTACACGCCTAAAAATGATTTAGGGAATTAATTTATTTGGTTATGCTTGTTTTTTTGGGTCTAGACTAAGTCAATGGTTTGTTTCTGTAATGGGCCATGATGTGTTCGTGGGATGTTATTTGTTATGCAAGTGGGTCAGTTAACAAGTTTGTAATGCCTATAAATGGCCAGAGTATTATGAATGAAAATGTCTATTGAATTTCAATTGTGCCGTGTGCATGTGGAGGTTCTCTGGCTCCTCAAATTGTCAGTCTTCTTCAATTAAATTACTGGGCATAACAAGTTGGTATCAGAGCAGCGTTCCTGTGACATGGATGAGGGAACACGACTATCACAATTATCTGAAACAGTAACCAATTTACAAGAAGTGACCACTACCCTGAAGGAAGAGCAATCCAGGCATGGAATGCTAGTGGATGGGGTGCTGCAGCAACTAAATAATTTGGCGTCAAGCTATGATAGTTTGGTACACATCTAAACTCAGTTCAGGGGAAGGGCATTCTAACAATGTCAAGGTAAATGCTAATCCTTTGTTTGATGGACATGGGGGAATTCAAGCTCGATCTCTTCAGTTGGATTTTCCTCGCTTCGATGGGGGAGATCCCAATGATTGGATCTTGAAGGCACAGCAGTTCTTTAAGTATTTTGAGACTCTAGAGGAACGCAAGCTGGAAATCGCTTCCTTCCACATGGAAGGGAAGGCGCTGACTTGGTACTATTGGTTGAAAGAATCAAGTCCAGTGACTAAATGGGATGATTTTTTGGAGGCTCTTCGCACCAGATTCGGCCCTTCAGCATACGAGGATCCAGTGGGTGCATTCACCAAATTGAGGCAGACAGGAAGTGTAGAGGATTATCAAACAGCCTTTGAAATCCTGTCCAACAAAATAAGAGGGGTAAGTAAAGAGTTTCGTACAAGTACTTTTCTAAGTGGTTTAAAAGATGAATTGCGAATTATTGTTACCATGTTCAAACCAAATACTCTTGCTGCTGCTTTTGGTTTGGCTCGGCTACAAGATGAAGTTATCAGAAAACTATACCCTTACCAAAACACTCAAGCCCAAAATAGCCCATATACACCCTCATTCAAGCCCACTCATCTCAAATTACCTGGACCAAATACCACAACCAAATTACCAGCCCCGAATCCAGTACTCAGGCTTCCAGCCCCCCAAAACCCGAGACCTAACCCCCCATTCCAGAAAAGAAACCCATATCCCATAAAGCGTGTGAGTCCCAACCAAATGCAGAAAAGAAGAGAAAAAGGCCTGTGCTATTTTTGTGATGAAAAGTACCATCAAGGACATAAATGTAGCAGGCCCAAATTATACTTACTCGAAGGAATGGAGTTTGAAGGTGAAGGAGAAGAAGAATTATTGAAAGAAGAAGAGGCCTTTTAACCATTCAGAGACAGAGACTATACCTGCAATCCAACAAGCTGAACTTCTGGGCATACCTTTGCATGCCATTGCAGGGTTACCTTCTCCCAAAACCATGAGGTTAGTTGGAAAAATTGGTGCATGTTCAGTTATTGTTCTCATTGACACTTGCAGCACGCATAGTTTTATTGATGTAAAGGTAGCAAGAAGGGCAAAACTATTAGTGGAGGAAGGCCACTTGGCAGTCCAAGTTGCTAATGAGGACACCATTCCTTACATTGGTTGCTGTAAGGCAGTTCTTTTAAAGATGCAAAGATGTAACATTTTAGCCAATATGTTCTTATTAACCCTAGGAGGGTGTGATGTGGTGTTAGGGGTAGATTGGTTAAGAAGTTTGGGGACTATTCAGTGGAACTTTGCGGATCTGAGTATGAGTTTCTTTGTGGAAGGAGAGAATTTAATTCTGCAGGGCTTGAGGTTACTTGAAAAGGCCAAAGAGGAAGAACATAGCTTGAGCAAAGCTGCCCTTGTAGAAGGAAGAGGAATATGGTTGCAGTTAATGGAGATTAGTGACAGTCCAGGAGGAGCACCAATAGAGCCTGCCATACAAGCTGTTTTGAATGAATTCAAAATAGTGTTTGCTGAACCCAATGGACTCCCACCTCCTAGAAGTCACGACCACCAAATTCAGCTCCAAGAAGGAGCTAAGCCGACATTTGTTAGACCCTATCGATACCCTTATTACCAGAAAGAAGAAATTGAGAAGCTGGTCAGGGAGATGTTAAAGGCTGGGATCATCCAACCAAGTCAAAGTCCATACTCTTCACCAGTTCTCTTGGTAAGAAAGGCGGACGGGAGCTGGCGCATGTGCATTGATTACCGAGCTCTCAACAAAGATACCATCAAAGATAAGTTTCCCATTCCTAATATAGATGAGTTATTAGATGAGCTTAATGGTGCTAAGTTGTTTTCTAAACTGGACTTGCGATCGGGCTACCACCAAATCAGGATGAAGCCTGATGATGTGCCCAAAACTGCCTTCCGTACGCATGAGGGACATTATGAGTTTTTAGTGATGCCCTTTGGGCTCACCAATGCTCCATCAACCTTTCAAGAGTTGATGAATGAGATATTCAAGCCATATCTCAGGAAGTTTGGGCTAGTTTTCTTTGATGACATACTTGTGTACAGTAAATCTGTGGAAGAACATGCAGGGCATCTAAAAGTTGTTCTAGAAGTTTTGAGACAACATCAGCTGTATGCTAAGGCCTCAAAATGTGTTTTTAGCTGTCGGGAAGTGGAGTATTTGGGCCATGTTATCTCAAAGGAAGGAGTAAAAGCAGATCCATTAAAAATTTCAGCCATGATGGAATGGCCTGAACCTAAGAATCCTAAGGCTCTAAGGGGATTTTTGGGTTTAACAGGTTATTACAGAAAGTTTGTGAAGGGATATGGAAGCATTGCAGCCCCACTAAGTACTTTACTCAAGAAGAATTCTTTTAAGTGGAATGAGGAGGCCAGCCAAGCATTTGCAGCATTAAAGGCAGCCATGGTGACCCCCCCGTACTTGCTTTGCCAGATTTTTCCAAGATATTTGTGATAGAATGTGATGCTTCTGGGAATGCTTTGGGGGTTGTTTTAATGCAGGAGGGAAGGCCTTTAGCCTATCTAAGTCAGGCATTAAAAGGTAAAAATTTGTTCCTATCCACTTATGAAAAAGAATTTTTGGCTCTTGTGTTGGCGGTTCAAAAACGGAGGCATTATCTGCTGGGACACAAGTTCAAAGTGAGGACTGACCAGCAAGCCCTGAAGCACCTGTTGGGGCAAAAAGTTGGAACACCTTTTCAACAAAAGTGGATAACAAAGCTGTTAGGCTTTGACTTTAGTGTAGAGTATCGTAGTGGCAAAAGAAATAAGGCAGCAGATGCTCTCTCCCGATTACCAGACCAGGGGAACAGCTCGGAATTAGAAGTGATCATGATTAACCATGGAGAAGCCAAGGCCATCAGCATGGTTACTGTTAATTAGTAAGAAGAGCTCCATCAAGTATACCACCAAGATCCCCAGTTGCAATAGTTGCTCAACCGCTACCATCAAGGTGATCTTGACCCCCACAAGTACCAGCTTAGAGGAAGGTTCCTATTCTACAAAGGGAGGCTACACTTGGGAACCCTTAAAAGTACAACAGGAGCAAGTCATGCTGCAATTCCATAGCAGCCCCATGGGCGGGCATACTGGATCACAGAAGACTCACTCCAGGCTCAAGAGGGAATTCTTTTAGCATGGCATGAGGAAGGATATCAGAAATTTCATCAGAGAATGCGAGGTATGCCAAAGAAACAAAACAGAGAATCTCAAACCAGCCGGGGCTTTGCAGCCTCTGCCAATACCAAGTAAAGTATGAGTGGATATCAGTATGGACTTCAAAGAGGGGTTACCCTTGTCCAAGGGATATAGTGTAATCATGGTAATAGTAGACAGGTTCAGCAAGTACAGTCATTTCATACCATTGACACATCCATATACAGCAACAACAGTGGCAAAGGCATTCATGGACAACATATTCAAATTACATGGCATACCACAGAGCATCTAAAAGTGATCGAGATGCAATATTTACCAGTAACTTTTGGAAAGAAATTTTCCATTTAAGTGGAACCAAGCTGCTAATGAGCTCGGCGTATCACCCTCAAACGGACGGGCAGACAAAGATAATGAACAAATGGCTAGAAGGGTACCTCAGGTGCTTTACCAGTGATAGACCCAAAGATTGGGCAAGTTGGCTAGCTTTAGCCGAGTGGGCATACAAGACCTCAAGGCACTCCTCCACAGGGTTCACCCCCTTTGAGATAGTCTACGGACAAGAGCCACCACGACTCCTCCCATATGAACCGGGAACCACGGCAGTACAAGCAATTGAAGATGAGATGAGAAGCCGAGATTTCATCCTTACTTTGGCACGGGAAAACCTGCAAGAAGCTCAAACAAGAATGAAGTTATATGCAGATAAGAAGAGAACCAAGAGGGAGTATCACGTGGGGGATTGGGTCTATTTGAGGTTAAGGCCCTATAGACAGATGACGGTCGCAGTGAGGAAAAGCTTGAAGCTTTCGCCAAGGTATTTTGGGCCCTTCCAGATCATCCAAAAGATTGGGAAAGTTGCATACAAGCTCGATCTACCCAAGGAATCCAAGATTTACCCAGTATTCCATATCTCTTGCCTCAAGAAGAAGATTAGAACCCAGGTAAATCTTAATCCTACATTACCGACAGTGATGGAAAGCGGCACAATGGTTCCCGAACCAGAGAAAATACTAGAAAGGAGGCTTAAGAAAAATCGAGCGGGGGTTGATCTCTTGGTTTAATGGAAAGGAGCTAACAAGGAGGATGCCACCTGGGTTGACGCCGAGGAGCTACGCAGGACATATCGTGAACTCGTGGGCAAGTTCTTTTGAAGGGAAGGGTTATGTTACACGCCTAAAAATGATTTAGGGAATTAATTTATTTGGTTATGCTTGTTTTTTTTGGGTCTAGACTAAGTCAATGGTTTGTTTCTGTAATGGGCCATGATGTGTTCGTGGGTTGTTATTTGTTATGCAAGTGGGTCAGTTAAAAAGTATGTAATGCCTATAAATGGCCAGAGTATTATGAATGAAAATGTCTGTTGAATTTCAATTGTGCCGTGTGCATGTGGAGGTTTTCTGGCTCCTCAAATTGTCAGAGTCTTCTTCAATTAAATTACTAGGCATAACAGTCATTTAGCACATTGAAGGTGTAAATTTGTTCTGAAAGATAAGTCGTGAAAATATAAGTACGATTTCTTTGAAGGAAGATTAGTAAAGATTGAGGAAATAACGATTATTAGGGTTGTTCAGGACATGGATGTAGGCAAGTTGTGACCAAAGTAATGTGATGAGTGAAGCAAGCTTCTACATTTCCTAGTTATTTATTATTGCATGCTTTTTCTGAAATCCGTTACAAATTTGGGAGAGCATTGTACTAATGAAGCAGGGAATTCTGAGTAAAAGACCTTATGTTTCTTTCTCCGTTGGAGGATTGTCAACCAAGGATAGCAAATCCATGACTAAATTGAATGCCAAGGTTCTTTTATCAAACTCTGTTGATTGGAACACATGCATTGAATTGTGATTGCCATGATGAAGACAATCCAACACATTGATCAATTTTCTTAGCTGCATGTAGGGGTGGGCAAAAACCCGCCCAACCCGCCCGACCCGACCCAACCCGACCGGGTTGGGTCGGTTTTTTCCATTTTTTTCTTGGGTTGAGTTGGTTGGCAAGGTTAAGTTGGTCGGGTTGGGTCGGGTTGTGGGTTAACCCATAACCC
>CAIGRF010236315.1:0-22072 GCA_903798235.1 Fraxinus ornus
CCAACCCGTCGGGGCGGGGTGGGATGGGTTTTTTTGCCATCTCTATTGAGAAGATTGTGTTGGTATCAATGTCCGGAGGTTGCAGCGGTGGAGAAGAGTAGATGTGGTCATTAGATAGTTGAGGTGATGGAGGGAGGTGGAGGAGAAGAGAGTGTGTTTTTATTATTTTTAATATTTTCATAAGTTCTGGACTGATTTGCATTTTTTAAAAAGTTTAGGAGTAGATTACAATTTATTCTTTATTTTTCTTTTCTTTTCTTTTCTTTTTAGTTTTATTTATATAAGAGGGTATATTGGTTATTTTATGCTAAAAATTGATGAAAATGACGTTCAGCGCAAAAAATGTGAAAGGTATGGACGTTCTGCGCCAAAAAACGAAAGATAATTGACGTTTTCCACAAAAACTTTCAAAGGTAGGAACGCTTTGTGTCATTACTCTATTTTTTACTTCCTAAAAATCTTTTATATGATTTTTCAAAACATTCCTAATTTTAAGGTATTTTTGTAAGTAATCCAAATTAATATTATTTTCTATTTTTTTGACATTTTTATAAAGTGCAATAGCTATCGAAGAGCTTAGTCAATATTTTCTGTGGGGCCTACTACCGGCTACTCTTCTCTTCTCCTAATTAGACCAACAACGGTTCCGCCACCGTCTTCGACTTCGACTTCGAATTCGAATTTAAATGGGCATCTCGTGGAGTAAAAGGCATCGCCACCACCAGCCCCACCAGAACCAAGTTAATCACCACCAACAACCTGTCACTCCATCCTCCTCTTATGGCCCTTCTCTTTTGGTCACCCCTCTCGAACCAACTCCATCACCACCACCTCCTCCACCGCCTCCGTCTACATCAGCACCCCATACTTTCCGACCACAAACACCAGGCCAATCCCCCGAACCACCAAGCTATTCATTCGCAGCCAACGCCCCCTATCATGCACCCTCTTCAGCACCACAGCACTCCCCCCCTGCGCAGATCCCTCCCCGTCCTCGACCGCCTCCTCCTCCTTATATTCCTGATTACAACTATAATAACAACTACTCTAATTACTATTCTAGGCCGGTGAATATCATGGGTCAATACTCCAACTACCGTCCGTATTTGATCCCCCCTATGAGGTGGGGCCCAACCCCTCCGCCGCCGCCGCCGCCTCCAGTGCCTTACGTTGATCACCAGAGTGCCAAGAAGATCAAGAATGATGTGAATATTCACAAGGACACCATCATGCTTCAAGTAGACGTGCTGAACCAAGATTACCAATTGGTAACCTTCACGTTCGATGCCTTGGTTGATGGAAGGTATTTAACTCTTGCTTACTTGTGCCTATACTTGATATTATTCCCTTTTATTTTTTATTATTAATTTATGTATACACCGTGGATATTATGTGTTTTATGCCTGTGTCGGATGTGGATTCTGATTTTGTCATTTGCATTTGACTTTCATTGGTAAGAATCATACCGTGTTTCCGATCTGTAAAAGGAATATTTAAAGGTTTTAAGGATGTAAATGATGTTAAAAACCTGTAAGAAACCAGTGATTGCTTGATTAGAATTGATTCCAAAGATGGTAGTCTATGCATTTAATCAGGACTTGGATCAATTACAGTTCTAGGCATTCTGAGCATCAAAACACAAATACAGAGACATTAGGATAAAATAAGTGGTTTTCTATTCCCTGCACCCATCCAAAAGAAGACATAAATCTCATTGGTGCTGAGGCGAGAAAAAAATGATATCTCTAAGTTAATTTCATATCTGTGCATCATATTGAGATTCAACTTTGAGAAGCTGTGACGAAATTTTCTACAAGATGATTTGAAATATCTAGTTCTTGCTGTGCAAATTACAATCATGCTGTTTTAATGTCCGACTCTTGCAATTATTTTTGTTTCTAGTCATTAAATACCTACTATCGTACCTGAGGATGATAAATTCATGTAATCTTGTCTAGTCATATGAATCACACAGATCAGGTTTATTCGGCAAACATAGTACTTATTTGTTCTAGCTTTATACTTCAAGAGAACCTGCGGAAGGATCCCAGAAAATGAAAGTGAATGGTCAATTCTGGTGATAGAGTGAAGTCTGAAGAGTAAAGAATCTTTCAGGGTGTGTTTGAGCCACATTATTTTGGTAGAATGTATTTTTGAATAGTAAATTGATGGAGAATGTCTGGTTAAAAAAGAAGGAAAAGTTATTGATGTGATGGAAAATATTATTTTATTGAAGAATGTGTGGTTGAAAATGAGTAGAAGAATGAGAATGAAAATTTTAATGTGTACCAAATGGGGGCTTAGTCATTAATTCATTAGCCAAGGCACTTTTGTAAGATTACTTGCCTTTTGAGAAATGTGAAGGCTGAGAATCTTAAGCCCTCTAATTTGAGTGGACTAGAAAAAGTTTAAGGTTAACAATTTTACATGTCAAGGATGATTATTAATTAAAACTCTTGTTTTTTTCTCTTCTTCAACTACATTTTATACTTTATTTATTTTCTTCTTAATATGGAGAATCAGTTTATCTTTCTGGAACTTCTTATCTTAGTTTCAAGAATTAGCATTGTTTGGAACTATTTACATGCACCCTTAAGTATTCTCATAATAAAAAAATGGGTGAGTTAGTTGGTGGTGTTATTTGCAAGTTTGTTCCATATTTTTGAATATGAAACAATATTCTATTCAAGTTAGTGAAGATGTGGACCAGAATTGAGAACTTTCTGACAAATTTCCCAGAAGTGGTGTATTTAAGGAATTTGTGGTGCTGATAAGTTCTTCATTAATTTCATTTTTTTTTTTTACCTTGTATCAGTTAATGATCAGCTGAATGGATTTGTTATTTCATGTCACGTTTTTCAACTCAATTCAACAAAGATTTTTTTTTTTCTTTTTGCTCTCATATCGATATAGGGTTAGCTACAAGTTTCCTCTTTCCACTTCATTTGGTAAGAGAGGTTTAAGTCCTATTTAATCACCTCGATCTATGTGATCTTAGGTTGACCTCTTCTCTAGGTTTATTGTTTATACCGTTTTCCTCTCTTCTCCTAATGGGTACATGCGATGATCTTCTGTATGTGCCCAATCCATCTTAATTGGTTTTGTTTAATAGTAAAGCCTTCTCAATATTCTAATCTCAGCCACGTACAACTTATGGAGATGTTCTCTTAATAATTAAACATTTGGTTCATACGGTATTGGAGGTAGAGGAGTCCCTTCAAATTTCCTTTTCATCAGTGCGTACAATTTGTCTGTTTAGGGCACTCCTTTAACATCTTAATCATTTAACATCTTTTCCACCATCTCCCTTCCAATGAATAGTTTAGCCTAGTTTCATACTTTATGGCCTCTGATCTCAACTATGCCTCAATGAGTTTTTGTATGTTTATGAAACTCGCACTCCATTCACTTGTTCTCACATTGGCTAACTTTGAATCTATTGTTTCAAGATGTTCTCTCAACAACTCCAACTAAGAAAGGAGTCCCATTCTAGCTTCATCCACCAGGATGACATGATGTAGCCCTACAGCAATAGGGAAATCGCTACTCTCCATTACTTTTTAAAGTGGTCATAAATCCTAGCACAGATCTTTGATAACATCAATAGACCTGTTTAACTCCTCTCTTTTCTAAGTTCTACTACAATGCATTTTCACACTCCCTATCACACATCTTCTCTAAATTAAGTAAAATCGTATGAAGGTTTTTCTCCTCCATCTGTTGGCTCCATCAGTTTCTTAGCAAATACATAGCATATATGCTCATTTTTCACATCTATGTCTCTAAATTAATTTTCTTAAACCATCATTTTAAGATTAATTCATGTCTCAATCACTCTCTCCCAAGGTTGTTTTGTAATTAGTTCTTCTGTTTTTCCTCATTCTTATTTCCTCCCTTGACCCTCCACCAATTGAAGAAAGACATTGCCCCTTCCGACATCAAGAAACAGGCCGTCAAACACAAAACATGACCTATTTATACATAATTAACAACAATGCGTTTTCATTCTCTTTTATTGTTGAGGGTGACTGGACCTCTTCAAAGTCATTCAACTACTTTCAACCATCCCTGTGCTAATGAGACAGTGTTCTTCATTGGATTAACGCCATTTGCATGGACTTATTTACATTCATCAACACTCAGCAATTTGATATATGTAAACAGTAACATTAAACAATTCTAGAAGAGAGGGAGGTGGGAGAGGGAGTGCCAAATTCTTCATACCATGGAATAAATTAAAATTAGAGTTTGTACTCAGTAGACTTTTCTTGTCTATTGAACATCAACAAAATTGATTGGGGGTTGTAACTGTGGAAGTATAAGATGGGTTATATGTAGGATCTTAGTGGGATAGTACTTTAGTGGGTGCTGTTGAGATTGCTGTCTGCAATGATGGTGGTGCAAGACTGCAGTGATCCCTTTTTAGCATTGACATGTGGTGCATGTATCTTGGTTTTGCATTGCTTAAGGTAGCATTTTGTGTTTGTAGCTGTTCTGTAAATTTCAAGTTCCCTTTTTCGAGTTTGCATATTCAATGTTACTATATGCTGAACCCTTGGCTTGAATGACGAGAAAATTGTTTGCTTGAGTGCCTACCACATGCTTTCTTGCAGTCTGTAGTATAGCCCTACGTTGTCATTATGCTTGCTGGGAACTTTGTTCATATTTTGCCATTCTATACCTAATATATAAAACTCTTGTATTTCAGTATCACTATCTTCTATTTCGCCAAGGAGGGGGTCAACTGTACATTCACTCCAGTGTATCCTGAGATTGTGCCTGTAAAAATTCCATTTCAAAAAGGAGTGAGCCAGAAATTCTGCCAGCCTTCTGGAACTGGTGTTGATCTAGGCTTCTTCGACATTGATGACTTGTCAAAGCCTTCCCCAGGAGAGGACATTTACCCCCTTGTTATATCAGCTGAGTCGCATGTGCCATCCACCCCTATGGATGAACAGCCATATGAGGAAGTGGTGAATACATCTCCCAATGCACAAATCACTCAGGCTGTCTTAGAAAAGAAAGATGAAGGAAATTTTCAAGTAAAAATTATCAAGCAAATTTTGTGGACTGATGGTGTTCGTTATGAGCTGCGTGAGATTTATGGCATCAGCAGTCCAGATGAAACAGCAATCAGTGACGTGGACTCAGGAAAAGAATGTGTCATTTGCATGACTGAGGAAAAGAATACAGCTGTTTTGCCCTGTAGACATATGGTAAGAGCCAGAACTTTGACTATCTATATGTTCAGAATATAATATATGATAGCAATCATACCAATATGGTCAAAATATGATACATGTTAACAAGTGTACCAATATGATTACCAAATGTAAACAAGTTTATCTATGTTCAGAGAATCAGTCTTGCTGTTGTTCAAGGCTAATAGTGTTATCAAATTAATATTCGTTATTCCCTTGACCCTTGACTCTTGATTGATGATCTAGACGGTATGAATATCAGAGTGTTGGCATGCGGAGTTATATTTTATTTTTGATTCTACCCGTTGTTTTTGGGTGTGCATCAGAACTCTGTACGGAGAGCTCAAACATGTTCAACTTCATCGTCATGAAATTTAAGGGGAAAAGGCTAATAAGAAGTTCTCCAAACGAAGTCCTCTGCTTGAGAAACTCATACTATTTGACAAGCCTCGTGTCAACTTAGGTTGTCTCAAAGTTTGACTTTAAACCGTTATTTAGTAGTCAACAAATGTCTTGGTCCCTTCTATATTGGAATGGTCTTAGTAATTCTTTAGAAGTTAAGATGAAGAGCTGATATATTCTGCATTTGATTCGTTCTTCCGATTAGTAAAGAACAAAAGAACAGGCAACTCAGTTGTTAAAAACTAATATACAAGTTTGAATCTGCAGCAGTTCCATGTACAGTTTCATTCTATGGATCAAGTTCGAAATAGGAATTAACATGAAAAAGATATATCCTTAGATCCTCCCTTGTCTTATCTGAATTCAGAACCTTTTCTCGTATACGTTCTACTCTTCTTCAACATCATCACATTGTCCTTTAGAGCAGTTGCACGAGAAGCTTGTATGTGATATTTATGTTTGTTGGTTTCCAGTGTATGTGTAGCGATTGTGCCAAGGAGTTGAGGCTTCAATCGAACAAGTGTCCTATATGTCGCCAGCCCATTCAGGAGCTTCTAGAGATCAAACTTGATGAAGGTAACAACAAAGAACAATTTTATTAACAATCTCTTGTATATTTTATCTTTCTCTGTTACTATATTCATCTGCTTCAAATGAGAGATCCATTGAAAAGTTTTGACCCTCTCTGCCCTTTTTCTCCACCTTCAGAAGCTGAGACCTAGCAAGAGAAGTATACGTGCAACAAAATTGAGCTGCAGCTTTCGTACGAATGCTCATCATCCACAATTTGAAGTTTGGTATAATCATAAATGCTTATAACATATTGTGTATAGCAAATTATACTGTAGATGGTAGATTCATTTTTAGAATTTCTTAATTTGTTATCCAGAATTTGTGTTTTATATAACTTTACTTGCAAGCATTTTGTCGCTCTTTTCAAAAACTACTCTGTTTACATGTTTATATATCTATTCGTTGTGTATACAATAAGTGTATTACAGTATTAGCGCAGCCTCTGTGACTGGGAAAGATGGATTATATTTTGTCGAGGAAGTGAAGTTGATGCTTGAATGCTCAAACTTTATACTTCACATACCGTATTTTTGTGAAACTTACTTTATACATACTCTCCATAAACTTTGAAACTTGTGAATTGAATTATGTAAATTGTTGGGCCTGTTCTCTTCGTATTTTAGTTTTTAGTTTTGAGTTTTGTGTTTTGAGTGTCAATTTTGAGATGATTGAAAACTAGTTCTTTTTGTCATTTTGAAAATTTGTTTTCAGAAATAAAAAAATGAAGATTTCACTTGGTTTTTTAATTGAAAACAGCCAAAACGACTTTTTTGGCGTTTTCCATTTTCTTTGTAAATTTTTAAATTCATTTTTGGAAATTCGTTTATGAAAATAAGTAAGTAAACGTGTTTTTAATGTTTTCAAAAGCTGAAAAATGAAAAATGGCCCGAAAACAGCAAATAGAACCGACTCTAAATTTTCCTTTGAAATGCATTGTTTGGCTTGAGTTAGTACTGTACATGTGACAGGGTATGTTAGGTTGAGGAAGTAAAGTTGAGAGTTGAGTGCACATTTTGCTTAACTTTGCTATTCGTACACGGGGGGTTTACACCCCCGTTTACCCGGCCCCACCTGCCCCCCTCACAATAGGGGGGACCACGATTATTTTATTCATCGTGGGGCATCTCTTCATGTGAGAGGAGTGTAAACGGGGGTGTAAATCCTTCGAGTACGAATGTATTAATCCTTTTGCCTATCTGGGTAGACCAAAAAATCTGGGTATGTCAAAAAGGAATGAAAATATGGTCAATAAATCTTGGAAGGAGTTAAAGTGGAAGCAATCCCAAGGAGTTTTTCCCACAGAATGTTGCTATGGTTTCCTCTAAAGAATGGAAAAAAGCAAAAGTACTGGGATCTGATATTTTTCCCTCTTGCTTTAATTTGAATCTTGACTAGGGCTGAACAAACAAAATCGGATCGAAATTGTTGTTTTGATAGCGTCGTTAATGTTTTGATTTTCAATTGAACCAAACTATTTAAAAATTATTTTATTTAGATAATTTTTTTGGTTAAAAAGCATTTGAAATTAAACCAAACCCGTTGACATAATAGAAAAATACAAATCATGGGTATTTTGTGGTGTCAGATTGTTCCATGTTACTTTCTTTATTTTCTTGATCAGAAAAGACGAGTAATTGAAAGGGAAATTATTGGAATGAGATGGGACTGCATGATATTTAAATAAAAAATAAAATAAAATTGGCTCCATAAACGACGGCTAGAGGTGACAAAAATCACCCTAAAATTAGAGAGCAAAATTTAATTTATTTCGACTCATTTGCACTTTTAAAAAAAGTTCTGGAGTAGGATTTTAATTTGTTCTTTATTTTTCTTCTCTTTTTTTGTTTTATTTAAATAGAATGGTATATTGGTCATTTTTCATTTTTCATTAAAAAAAATGGTGAAATAAATGTTTTACGCAATGAAACATTGAAAAAACATTGAAATAAGAACGAAAATGTAAAAAATGAAATGTATAGACTTTTTTCACAAGAAGTGTCAAACGTAGGGACATTTTGTGCAATGAAGTCTGCTTTCCACAAAGAAACGTTGAAATAAGGACGAAAATGCAAAAAAAAATGAAACGTATTGACGTTTTTCACAAGAAGTGTCAAACGTAAAGATGTTTTGTGCTATTAAACCATTATTTTATAAGGAGAATATGTAGCTAAAATGAGTTTAAGGAAAATAAAAATTATTGGTTTAATGTTTTGTGGGTGTAAACTAGTTAAGGATTATAATTAGGGGGGAAAAATAGATGGGAAATCAAGTAAAAAGGAAATTAAAAGTTGCCTTTTAAAAAAAAAAATGGAATAAACATAAATTTTCTCCTTACGTTTAAAAGAGTAGAATTATTCAAATGCTAATTTTGAGTATAAAAGTATTTCATTTATCTCAATAGGTGAGCTCTTAGGTATGACAACTTGGTGGGCAGGGTAACGTGGGTATATTCGTCCCTTATCCTATCAGGTATTTTTGTCTTCTTATCCCATCATAATACTCAATTAAGATAGTATGAAATCAGGATCGAGGTGGGGGAGGCTTAGTTCCAACCACTCCCTATTTTTTCTTTTTCATGTCTTTGTTTGGAGAAAATCTTTACTTTTTTTTCTTTTTCACTTGAAGAACAACACATTTTTCATTTAGAAAAGATGATTCCTTTCTATTTTAATTTTTTTTTGTATGATAAAAACTTGTATCTTAAAATGAAATTTAAACAAGGGCGGGAACCATGTTCTCCATATCCACACCGCCCCAACTCGGGGCAACGACCTCATCTCAAGCCCCACCCTCGCACACCCGATTAAATGGGAAATCACCGTCCAATTCAGGATTCCAGTTTAACGAATTTTTTTGTCATTTCTAAGCGTTATTTGAAAATAAAGCGAGCTGTCGAAAATAATTTTACGACTGCCTTGCAGACTTGCAGTTGTAATAAATATCCCCTTATTTTTTGGTGGGCGTGATGTAGACCTAATACCCAATACGGGACCTATGATTAAGTTATGAAGTCATGATTATGATTTATGGGGATGAGCTTGTATTTATGGTGTGGTTGGCAATGGATCTTCATCTGCTTCTGCATTATTGCTTTCAATTATTGACCTGTAACATTTTTCCACCCCACCCCACCCCGCTCCCCCACACTTTTTCGAACTTTGGTCTGTAAATTACTCGACAATGATATACAAGTTTAGTGTTGTTTACGATTGTACCAGATGGTTTTCGTCTATAAATCGGTAGGGGTCTACTCAAAATCCCGTAGGTTGCAGAAAAAGTCGGAACAATTTTCGCAACATGCAAAATTCACTGCAATTTATGGATTATACGATCGATATGTGCCATATTGACAAGATTGCACAATTTTTGCAACATGCAAAATCTCAAGCAGGACAAGATTGCACAATATCTTTTTGAGGAGTAGAGTTTACTATATATACCAACAAATTAGGATCTAGGAAAAATTGCAGCATAGCTCCCCAACTTATTCCACAATTAATATTTTGGTCCCCAACTAAATCAGTGACCATTTGGGAAACTTTTTAAAAAGTTCATGATCCCGTAGAAATATTTTGCAAAGTTCGGTGACTAATGGGATGATTTTTAAAGTTCAGTGATGGATGTGGTTGCAGTTTCGAAAATTCAGTAACTAACCACGTAGTTTTATAAGTTTAGTGACTTAGTGAAAACTTTCTGTAAAGTTCAGTGACGATTGAGGTAATTAACCCGTAAGATTATGTATCACACATGTAATGTAAAGCAGAATATCAACTAAACTGGTAAAAAGTGTACTTGGCTCCACCCATGGGTGCAATAGTGGTGTACTGCCTAACGCTTTGTCTATTAATTATTGGGATTGGATATTAATTTATTGGTCACATCAAAAAGTTATTAATATTTCTTTTGTAATAAGATAAATTGCAACCGCAGTCCTTGAGAACTTTTATTCTTAAACACTTCTACTTTTACGCGAAAATGATTTTTATTAACGATATTCATTCAAAATAATGGTGCCTAGTGATGGTTTCCTCAACGTTTTCTTGTCAATAAAAGGATACAAATTAATTTAACAGTCGAAAATTCTCTAAATGAAATTAAAATGTTACCTTTCCTTTTTCCCTTTTTGTGCTCATAGTTTGATATCTTGTTTTTCATTTTTGTTGCTCATCCAAGTACTTTGGATTGGGTTCCGATTTTCGATACCTAGATCGAATGTAGCACTTTTGAATAGGACATTCCGACACGAAAGGGTTTTTAGATTTGGGGAAGGGTTGTGTTAGGGGTGTTAAGTGCGTCGGCCCGTCCATTATCGAGCCGTGGACGCTCAAACCAAGCAACGATTTGGTTTACGAGCCATTTGTGTGCAAGTCGACTTGTTAAATTGAGAGAAATATGCAATTTTTGTAATAAAATAAAAAGTGGCTTGAGCTTGGCTTGGCCCATAAGCGAGTGCAAGTCGGCTAACCTAATGATCCTAGCTCAGCTCTGTCGTAGGGAAGTCAACGGGATCAACTCACTTCATTCAACACTTCTAAATTGGGTGGAGTGGAGCAATGGACTCGGAGTTTAGTACTAACTCGATTGACATTTTCAGATATCTAACTTTTTTAAAAGATCTCTTATTAAAACATGTGTGAAACATTGAGCTAGACATAATTGATAATAGCAAAACACAAATAATTTTATCTATTAATTTTGTTATAGTTCATGTTATGTCTATCGTGGATGCGACGGCCACTAAAATATTAGCAAAAAGCTAATTTGCTACCTATTGGATAGCTCAATCACACATTATTTATCATGTACCAAATATTTTGGGATAGTAGCTTAAGGCGGTGGGTCCGTTTTGTCGCTAGTCAAATTTCTTTTGTATAATAAAGGGTTCTTTCGTAAGTGCCAAAAATAGTTGAAAAGGCCAATTTATGGGGGCCTCACGGGGTTAAGAAATGATCAATTTTTGAATAACTTTTAATTTATGTTTACACTCTTTAGTGCTTCTTCGTTTCCATTGGCGGATCTAGAGTTTTCAGTCAGCACGAACGGTCGTTGATCATCGATCATTGACAATAATAAAATATCAAGAGCCTTGTTTTATGTCCTTTTTTTTTTTTTGCAAAAAATTCATATTGAAATATTGATTTGATGGAGAATGTGTGGTTAAAAATAAGAAAAAAATTTGATTTTGTATGTGTAATATTATTTTATTGAAAAATGTGGTTGAAAAAAGAGAGAAAAATGTATTTTTTTAAAAAGGAAATTGAACAAGGTCTAAAATTTAAATATAACGATTATTTTGTTCAAACTGAACATATATAATTCATTTGAATAAATTAGCAATATTCATCAAATGATATTGTGACCAAGTTTTGTATAATTCAAAGGAAGAACATGAGTTCGAATTTTTACAATTGCATTAAAACCGCTAAAATTTAACATATATTATTCAGATAAATTTAGTGTTAAAATTCAACAAGTGTCATAATGGTCAAGCTTTCAATAATCTTAAGGAGAGCTCACATGTTTGAGTTCCCTCCCTATCGAATTAATTTTGGTAAAAATTATAGAACTAAAAATATTTCACAAAAAATTGGTTGGGAAGAGATTCAATACTTGGACTTCCAATATAAATATGCAAGTTCTAAACAACTGACCTACAAGTGATGTTTGAAAATAAAATGAATTATCGGTTATATAATCTAAAAAGTTTATCTATTGTAAAAAAAAAAAAAAATGTTATCGACAGATCTAGCACGCGCGACCGTTGGGACTCGTCGGGTGTTGATTCTGGTCCGTTTCCACATGACTTAGCTTATAATTTAATGTCATGTAAGTTATCTACAATGTACGATAGAAAAATATTGTCAAAATTCTGCATATTAAATTGACAGTTTCAGGTTTGACTGTGTCGATAAAAGTGCTTTTATTTTATAATTTGTATATTACTATTACTAATTTCAACTATAAATAATATCTCATATTCTTTTCTTTAACAAATAATATATCTGTGTATATGAAAGTTATTTTTGATATTTTACTAAATTAATAGGCAATATTTTTTTAAACTAATGTTCCATTCTGTATTTAATTTTCTATAAAAATGACAAATAACATTTGACGTGACAATAAATAATAACGTTAAAAACTATAAAATATAGTTGATAATACTGATTAATCATGATTGGTAGACATTATTTCTTACAAAATTGTTGACAATATGTCACGCACCATGTTATTATTGAACGGATTAAAAAATAATTTTTCTTTACAACAAACACTTTTTTGACACGTACAATGTTTTCAACAATGTTGTCAAAAACCATTGTACAAATGGCATTAGCCACAATTTTAATTTAATAAAACTACATGTACAGAAGAAAGTTTTACATGTATTTTACAATTAAGCTGAATGTACAGAATTTTTGTACCAGATGTTCTACAGAAGACTCACATGGATGTGGGTCCCACTTGATTTAAATATTATTTAAAAAAATGGGACCCACGTGTTTGTCTCTCCCATGTTTTTCTTCGTTTCTGTATCACAAGGATTTCTCTGTATTTTACCTACACTCACACGGGTGGACCCCATGCGGGACCCATGGTAATAAAAAATTGTCAAAAAAATCTCACCCACTCCCCTATTGTGAGGTATGGGTGGGGGTTCTGCAGTTCCATGCATGTGCTTCTTAAGAACTTGCCAAATTTAGCCTAATCAGATTTGCAATAAAAAAATTCATTTGCAGTTTCCGCGCATGTACCGGCATTTCTTGGATGTGCAACAAGATTGCAAGTCTTGATACGAAGTTTCCACTCACATAACGTAGTGATAGAATATGAATTTCACGATGATATTCAAGCTAAGTTGCATTTAATATCCAGGCAACTTCTAATACATGAGTCGAGAATAAAGAACTGATGCGCAAGACGATGTTCAAAACCTTGGCGATTTAGTCTTTAGTTGTTTCGAGTCAACTTCGAATGAGTTCAAAATTGTTCACTTTCATGTCAATTCCATCCAAATGCATTCAAGTTGAGATTTCACCTCCAATTAACATATTTTAAGCTAAATTAGGTAGGTATTTCTTTCAATTAATCATAAGTATAGAAATTTAAATAAGTGTATTAAATATACTTACAAAAATTCTCTACATGATGTGACATTTATATTATGTCGTTGTTTGATTACTATTATTTTCAAAATATTGTTTTTCTCTTTTTTCTTTTCAACAACACGTTTCTTTACAAAATAATATTACACGCAAACCCAATTTTTTTTTTTAAGTATATATTTTTCATCAATTTACTATTCCAAATGCATTCTTACAATAAAATGCGGCTCAAACATATATGATTAAGTGAGTAAAGTGAGTTTCATATCCATTAATTTAATTGACATTATCAATGAACCCAACATCACCTGTAAAATTACAAGTCTAATTAGTAATTAGATTTTTCTCGAGATCTCGGATAGGGGTGTTCTCAAGTCTTTACATATAACACATTAAATCTTCCATAGAAGATTAATTATAGTATATCCTGTCAACTGAGTAATTTATTTCAGATTGGAAGACAATATGTGACAAAATGTAATATGGTGATAAAATTTGAACTGAACCGAAGATAATATAAATTCAAATTTAAGGACCTACTTTGAATTTATCTAAAAGTTGAATGACTGAGGATGAAATGTATACTATGGAATGGATATTCCAGGAACCATCGAGCTGACAGAAAAGAATAAAGCTAAGGGTGTATTTGAATCACATTATTTTGGAAAAATGTATTCTGAAATAATAAATTGATGGAGAATATGCAGTTGAAAAAGAAGGAAAAGTTATTGATGTGATGTAAAATATTACTTTATTGAAAAATGTATGAAAATTAGTAGAAGAATGAAAATGAAAATTTTAATGTGTACCAAACATGGGTTAAATGTACAAATATGGTTGAAAACATTGGTTGACAATCACGTGTTGTCAAAATCCAACCCTGTGATGTAGAAAACGATTTTTCAAAAAATTATGCTAAATGTACATTTCATTGTGTACATTCCATTGTATTTTAAAAAAGTATTGGACGAGAAAGTGTGTGTTTTTTTAAACTGTTCAATCATATATCGTCATGTGCCACATTATCAAAAATGATGTAGACAATAATGCACATGTAACATGATTATTTTTTAAAATTGATGAATATGATGATACAAATAAAAAATACGGTAGTAGTATTAACAGTACAGAGCAAATCAGAACAATCCCAACCCACTCGTACAGACAACTATCTGTATAAAAAATAAAAAGAAATAAAAAAGATAGGATTAAGCTATACGTACAGAGTGAGTTTCACATAAACTCTACAGAAATTCAAAAGTCCAGCACGTGTCAGGAAAGGAAAGGAAAGGAAAGGACTGTTTCTTTTGGAGAAAATTATTCATAAATTCATTAATTACTCATGTTTTTGTCTAAACTTTCGGGCTCACTACGAAATATCAAACGAAGTCGAAATATTACATTCTTAATATCATTTTGAAGTATTCACGACCTAGTATTTTACGTTGTTAATAGTGTGCGAAACGGCCAACTGTAGCAAATGTTATGACGCGTCAAAATAGGTCGTTCCAAACAAATATTTCGAAAATTTCGATAACAAGCTAACTTTAAAAATTATTCGACGATTGTACGCTAGCTAAATCCATAAATCTTCTATATCCTCTTGAAGCTCATTTCGAGAGCTATATCAAAGACATATCGAATTATCCAAATGAATATCGAAAATAGTTAAACATACGTCAAACGCGTGTGTTAAAAAAAGACGCATAACTCGTCTTTTTTTATAATTTACATTTTATTAGGAAATTTTTTATGTGGTATGACGTCAATTCTTTTTCTTTTTTTTTTTACGTAAAAATTCCTAATGAAATTTTTATTACTTTATATGGGTTAATAATTGTTATACTACTTTTTCATCTTGATTATTTTTAAATCTGAAAAATTTATATATAAAAAAAATCGATCATTTTTATGATTTTTTTTTATTATTATTGTTACTTTATTAAATTTTTAGTTTTGTTACGTCAAAAAATTTACTAGGAAAAATTTTTAGATTTAGAAATTGGTCGCACAAAAATAAAAAACATTAATAAAACAATTGATTTTTTTTTAAAAAAAAGACGAGTTATACGTCTATTTCACGTTTGACGTACGTTTAACTATTTTCGATATTCATTTGGATCATTCTATGTCTTTGATATAGCTCTCGAAATGAGCTTCGAGAGGATATAGAAGATTTATGGATTCGGCTAGCGTACAATCGTCGAATAATTTTTAAAGTTAGCTTGTTATCGAAATTCTCGAAATATTTGTTTGGAACGACCTATTTTGACGCGTCGTAACATTTGCTACAGTTGGCCGTTTCGCACACTATTAACAACGTAAAATACTAGGTCGTGAATACTTCAAAATGATATTAAGAATGTAATATTTCGACTTCGTTTAATATTCCATAGTGAGCCCGAAAGTTTAGACAAAAACATAAGTAATTAATGAATTTATGAATAATTTTCTTCAAAAGAAATAGTCCTTTCCTTTCCTTTCCTGACACGTGGTGGACATTTGAATTTCTGTAGAGTTTATGTGAAACTGATTCTGTACGTATAGCTTAATCCAAAAAGATATCGAATTAATCTGAGTGTACAGATTACTAGCTGTCAGTAGATATAGATCCACTCGAGAAGAAAAAGCTCATATGCACTAGCAGCAGGCAGCAGCAATAATATCTTATATCGTACTTAGTCGTGCTTTAGTTGAGACACGACAGCTCCTGCTTCTTCCTTCGTTGTTTCTCTCTCTTTTCCACAGAGAACACAAAGGAAACTACAATATAGAAATATCTACCAAAACCGCCTTATCTCTCTCTTTAAAGCCTTGTTTTCCCCCAGTGTCGGCTACAAGTTTCTTGGCCCATTTCATTGTTTTTCTTTAACGTTAAGCTCAACACAATGAATAAACAAGATATGCTCAAGATTCAGGTATATTTCCTCTATCCATTCAAGAAATTGAATTTTTGTAACTTTTACAGTTTTTTGTGGGTTATTTGATTTATTTCTTATTTTGTGCTTTATGAATTACTGCAGGCTTGTGTTCTGAGAGTTAACGTACACTGTGATGGTTGTAAGAAGAAGATTAAAAAGACTCTACAGAAGATTGAAGGTATTTTTATGTTTTCTTCACATACTGAATCTCCGTCTATGTTTGCGGTAGCTGGTTTTAACCTTTAAGTTCAGGCCAAAGAAGGGTTTAGTCCGGCGAGAGCCGGCGTAGAATTTATTACTCAAATATTAAACTGAAAAAGTTAGTTTCCCACTGCAATTCTGGTTGGTTTTGCTGATTTTTTTTTTGCTTCATTACTCTTTTAGGGGTATTTTCGGTAAAGATTGATGCGGAACAAGGGAAGGTGACAGTATCAGGAAATGTTGATCCAGCAACACTCATAAAGAAGCTCGACAAGGCCGGTAAGCATGCCGAGCTATGGGGAGCACAAAAAGGTCACAATCAATGGAACAATCAGTTCAAGGAAATACAGTTTGACAATTTTAAGGGTGGAAAAGATAATAAATCTCAAAAGGGTGGGAAGGACCAACAAAAGGGTGGAAATCAAGCTCTTCAACAGATGCAACAGAACAAAGGATTGAAAGACGTGAAATTTTTGGGCAAGGACCAGAAATCTGTCAAGTTCAAGTTGCCTGAAGACGAGGAAGATGATGATTTTGATGATGAGTTTGATGACGAGTTCGACGAGGATGATGATGAGTTTGATGACGATGATTTTGATGGTCACGACCATCAAGTACCAAATAAAATGATGAATACTAAGGGCGGCGGCGGTGGTGGAGGCGGTGGCCAGGTACTACATGGGCATAATGCAATGAAAAATGGTCCTGCAAAAGGTAGTGGTGGTAACAACGGAGGAGACGGCAAGAAAAGCAGTGGAATTAATATGTTTATTAAGAGCTTAACGGGGAAAGGCAAGAATAAGAATGGCAACGAAGGAAAGAATGGCAAGGGAGGAAATCAAAATCACGGTGGTGACAAAAACGGAGGTAAAAAAGGCGGTTCTGCAAAGGGACAAGGTAAAAATGGGGCAGCAAGTGGCAAAGGTACAAAGGAAAGTGGTTTTGGTGGGAAGAACAATGATAATTTGGGAGGGAAAGAAAATTTTAAGGGAGGCCTAAAAATGAGTGGTAAGCAGCAGGGGTTCGATGAGATTGATGTGGTTCAGAAAGGCGGTGGCGGGGGTAGAAATATGGGTCCAATGGGACATATGGGTAACCATCCGATGGGTCAAATGGGGAATATTCCGGCAGTTCAAGGATTGCCACCGATGGCCGGTATGAATTCAGGTCACTACCAAGGGATGGGGCCGGGAAACCCTTACGCTATGCAACAAAACATGGCACAGATGATGATGAACCAGCAACGGGCGAATGGCCCCGATATGTACCATCCTATGATGTATGCGCTCCAACAGCCCCCGATGAGTTATGGACCACCTCCTAGTGATCAGTATACTCACATCATCAGTGACGAAAATGCCACCGGCTGCAGCATCATGTAAACTAGTAGAGTGTGTTGTTTTTCGTTTTCTAATATCGAGTTTGCGACAATTTGTTGTGCTCCTAAGCCGAGGAATATGTTTACTAGTTTATATTTTCCCCGTAAACTAAATCTTATTAATTATAAATAAATCTAGAGTCGATTATATGAATCATTTACTTTATTATTCTGTTTGATTCATTTCTCATAGTCAAAAGATACAAGCTGAAGAGAATCACTTGGAATGTAAGATTTCCTGTATAGAAACTTTGCAATGAGGTACTGCATTTTTCGATTTTTGTGTACTACTTTATGAAAAGATGCAAAAATACTTCTTTTTTGTGGTCACGCTCAACAGATGCATTGGGAGTTCGTTTGACATGAATTTTACTTTTACTTTTGTTTTTTTTTAACGTAGAAACTCACAGTCGTTATTCGTGAGTGCGCATCGATTAAACTTCGCTCCATGTGCAGTAGTTCGCAAATTACTGAAAAGCTTTTGAAGGTAGATAGCATAGAGGGTGTTTGAGTTTCATTTTTCTTTGAAAAAGTATTTGGAAATAGTAGATTGACGAAGAAGGTGTAGTTAAAAAATAATAAAAAGTTTTTTATTTACGTATAATATTATTTTAATTAAGAATGTGTGGTTGAAGAAAAGAGAAAAAAATATATTTTGGAAAAAATGTGAATCAAACTTTTATTTCGAAAATAATTTTTATAAGAACTTTTTATTTCATAAGTGCTTTTGGAGGAAGTTACATATCTGTTTTCTTTAAAAATTGTTCTAACTACTAGGAGTACTTTTCTAAAATTAGCCAACGAATATAAAAGCAGTTTTTGAGTCTCAAAAGCTCATTTTGACTTTTAGAAAATCATGCCAAACGGTCCCTAAGGCTGTTCTACAAATTGAGCCACTCGACCCCAATTAGTTGTATTTACTAATGAATTGAACCTTGCCAAGGAAAAGGGTTCCATGTAGTCGACTTCCCATGAAAAATGGTTCAGGTAGTAGACTAATGTTCATTGAGATTAACATCCAGAGAGGCAGCCTGCTGCTCTTCTTTACACCACTGTACTTTTACTAGGAGATAGATATTCCATGGTTTCACTTAATACGGAAAAAGCTATTAAATTCTTTTTAACTTTTTGCCTAGCTAGCCATGTGCATTTAATTTAGCCTTCTTTCTCGTTAGACTTTAATAAAGAAAATTACATCTTTCGGTAAATTGGATTGTTTGGTAGTGGACAGATCGAGTAGAAAAGAAAAAAGAAAAAAAAAAAAGGTTAGCACTGTCAATCATAATGTACAGTTTTATACAAACAACAATGCTCGATTTAATTTATGGCAAGTATAAGAATTAATACCTCCAAAGTCCAATCTACCTAGATAAAAGAAGGCTTCCCAGAAAATTATTCGAGTCAGACGAAGTCGAGTTGTCAGATAGCTCGTTGATAGCGTTGAAGTACTATGAGTTGGCGGATCAATGTAAGAATGACAAGTAATTGACGACATTTCCTAATTGAGGCCTTTTTGGACACGTTTTGATATTTTGGGCATAATATTGGCTACGGTTATCAGAATCGAGCACATGACCCCAATTCGGAAAGCTCTTTTCAGCGGGCACGTCGTGTTCACCTAGCTTTGCTCGGCGTGCATCGGTTTCGAGGGCAAAATCCGTTGTTTTCCCTTTCGAATTCACTATTTCAGTTATTTTTTTTTTCTTTTTTGGTAATATTTCGATTGTCTTTTTATAATAGAATATGAACCCAATTTGAGCCAAATTCTCGGGATATTATCTCTTTTATTTCGTATTTCCTTTTGGTATAATTATTGAGATTTTTCTATTTTTAGTAAAATTCCGATAATTATGATTTTTGAGCTATTTAACCCTGCTGGTGTGTTATTTCTGCATTATTGCATGATTAATAAAGATTGTTCTTGTTTCTTAGCGTTTTCTCTTGTTTCTTCCCTGTAATTGTCCCCTGAAACTTGCTGCAGAATAATCGTTATTCTGCTTGGCGTCACTTATACAGTTATTGAGCATTTGATATTCAACTCTTTGATCATATTCAATTGTTGGTTTTATTCTTCGGTAAAAAATTAGCTAAACACCGACTCAATATTGATTGTTAGGTCATGGTTTGAAACTCCAAAAGTCAATTTTGTTGTAAAGATAGACAAGCATGTCAAACATGTTACCACCATTGATTAATGACTATTGTGATCAAGAAGCAAATTTTTAAAAAGTCTTTCAACCAACTTGTGAAACAAGCACACTCAAGAAAAATATATATGGACATGTTAGTTAAGAAAATTATCATCAATAAAGACAATGATCTGATATTTTTCATACATTCAGAGTAGTTCTAGAGTCGTAATAAGCAATTTATAGAAACAATAGGCTACACTTTGCCAGATTATTTTTAAAAAGTATCTAACTCAACTCAAGTTTCGTAATCGCCATTCTCAACTTACACGAAAAGCAAAAGTTAATGATTAAGGTAAGGAGAAAAAATTAAAGTATAGGATTATGGTGTTGCAAGTGATGATTAAAAGACAAGCAAGAAACATAGATAAACACGAAATCCAATCTTATATTTTGACCCCACCTCAATGATCGATAAAACCGAAAAGTCTTGAATAAGATCATACATTAATGTTTAATTTCTTGGATGTCATCAATAAAACGGTGCAATTATATAATATCAATTACTAGAAAAATCAAGTTTTGGAATGAGTTTTGCAATGACATATTTCGACAATGGGTGCGAACTCCATTGATCTCGTGAAGTCAATTCTAAATTTTGTTGTAAATTATCCATCTTCGACTTGTTAGACTTTCATTCTTGTTTTTTCGGAAACGATTTAAAAGACGACTAATTGAAGAATGGACACTTTTATTTTTTCTAATTCTTGGGAGATTTTCAATTAGATTTCATGATTTGAACGAAAAATAATTTTTACATTGTAGACAATATATAAAGAGAGAAATCTTAATCCAACCGAAAAGAATTCTACTTTAAAGTATGTCAACTTGTTTAAATAAGAAAATTATAATGGTGTTCGGAATAGGAAATTGAATATTTTTAAAAGTTCATGACTTATATAAGCCGGATTTATATAAAGATTAATGCTGGAACATTGGTGATGTGACGTCTATCTACATGGAATAATGGGATTGACAGTTCAATTTTTCTGAGAGAGAAGAAGAGGAGAGAGAGAGAGATGTGAGGATAATGAGTTGTCACATCACCGATATTTTATCATCAAATAGCATTACACTTATATAAATTTCCTTTTACTTTATATAAATATATTTAAACGACTGCAATGTTTTTATATTTGTATTTTATTGGTGTATTTATGTAAACTTCCCTAATTCTAACTATTACATAAGCCAAAACCCATGCAATCCGCTCAAAGGCCTCGAACACATCCATCTCAATTCATAAAAGGGCAATGCACAAAAAAGAAAAATTTGAGGGATAGAATCGAAAAATATTGATCTCTCTTAAATATTGTAAACTCGAGACATTAGCAAGGCTTAAAGAAAAGAGAATGTCATTTGTACACTTCAAGGTCTATATTGTATTTGACACTTGCTTTGTTGTAAAAAGTGAGTGAATTGCCTATCTGGTCACTGAACTTTCAAAATCACCTAAATCATCACTTAACTTTGCAAAATATTTTTACGAGGTCACTGAACTTTAAAAATCACCACATTCATCACTGAACTTTACAAAATATTTCCACGGGATCACTAAATTTTACAAAATGTTTATTAGGAGATCATTGAATTAGTGACCACTGGGAAACATTTTGCAAAGTTCAGTGATGAATGATGTGATTTTTAAAGTTCAGTGACCTTGTGGAAACCTTTTGTAAAGTTCAGTGATGATTTGAGTGATTTTGAAAATTTAGTGACTACATGAAAGCATGACTAAAAGTTTAGTGATCAAATAGACAATTCACTCTAAAAAAATGATTGGAGGAAAAACCCCATTTTTTTTAAAATTGTTAAATGACAGTTTGCTATTTGATAAACTGTCAAACTTGGTGTACACCATGATTGTAAAAAAAAAAAATGCTATAAATTAAAATTTATGTAATTTTTTGATGTGTATTTAACCTTTTGACAAATTACAGTACATAGTTTTTATCATTTTTTATTTTTTTAACAATGAAGGTAACTTACTAATATATATAATTTTTACAGTTTTTAATTTAAATGTTAGTTGAATTGATAGTTATATATTCATATTATGTATTAATCAAATTATATCGCATGTTATGTAAGTGTTATGCCC
>CAIGRF010236337.1:4932-39744 GCA_903798235.1 Fraxinus ornus
ATTTTTTGCTTCTTTATTTCAATTTCACTTTTATTTATTGAGTTTTACCTAATAACACATTATTTAATAAATTAGGCTATAATTTCATTAAAAGAATCACGAAATATCAATATTTTGTAGTCCGAATAAGTGTATAAAATACACTTATCATGAAGCGTCAAGGTCTCGACCAACGGTTACCCTTCTTCTTGCTCGAACTCAACTTTTATGAACTCCTCCACTGAGGCAAATCTCCATTGTACTCGAGTTCGGGCTCGAGGGTTGACAACTGTATGACATCGATGCTCATTCCATGAACATTGGTGACATAGCATTGTCTGGCGACTGTTTGACCTCCACGTACAACATTGTCTGGCGACTGTTTGACCTCCGCGTACAACTCCTATACCATTATTTGTAGGAAATTTCATGGCAATATGGAAGGTGGATACAATAGCTTTGATATTATTTAACAGAGGTATTCCAATGATGGCGTTGTAAGCCATAGGAGCCTGTACTACATAGAAGACTATGATATGTGTCATTTGCTTATGGCTTGATCTAAGGGTTAAGGGAAGCTCAACGACTTAATAGAAATTCCCATTTTGCTGTAGGCCTCGTGAGATAGTACATTAGCTGCACTTCCATTATCCACGAATATCATTTTTACTTCAAAATTGGCCACAATAGCTATTATGACCAAGGTATCATCATGAAGATATGACTGTTACCTTCTAAGTCCTTCGATCCAAACGTAATATCTTCCATGGTATCAGGGTTTATTCTTAAAGCAGAAGTATATTATCGAGTGTATTGTTTACAGCTGCTGTTGGAGTCTCTTCCTAAGGCTATTCCTGCAATTATTATATTAATAGCTCCTGCTATAGGTGGTTTGTTGCCTCGACCTTCTGGGGCCTAATCATTTTTGGGTTGTTTATCGTAGCTTATGTAAGCACCTAGAAATCCTCTTTTGATTTCTCCATAGTATGTCCGTGATCCCGATGAAAGTCACATTACTTATTCTTGTCTTGAGTTGTGGGAAGAACCCGTACCTTGGGATGCCACTTGAGCTCCTTAAAATCCTTTGTTAGATCTGGAAATATTGAGGCGGGTATATGATGTTTGTTGCATTCCCTACTTGGATATTCCTCGAGCGATGTCTTACCGGGGGCCTGAGTCATTCTGTTTCTTTTATTCGGGCTTATTTGGGGTCAAGCCACATCTTTTTGGGTTCATGGTCTCTTCCATGTTAATGTACTTTTCACCTTGGCTTAACAACTCAGTCACCGTTTTAGGAAGAGTCTCTAATAAGAACATTTTGAGTGCCTCGCACCTTACATCATATGTCAATGCAGATACATCAGTTGTAATATGTAGGTAATGTATCTGGAGCCTCACTTTATTAAATCTTGTCATGAAATTACAAAGTGTTTTGTTTGGCCCTTGATGTATCTATATGAGTGATGTGTCTATCTTCCAAATAGGTTTGTTTCTTGCAAAGAAAGCGAAGAATTTATCAGCCAAGTCTGAAAAAGAAGTTATAGAGTTGGGTTCCAATGTGAAGAACCAATCTGTAGCTACATTGGTGAGGGTTTGAGGAAAGGCTTTGCACATTACTACATCAGGTAGAACCTTCAAGTTCATGATGTCTGTATATATATTGAGATGATTGATAGGGTCCGTAGTTCCATCATATTCCTTTAATAGTGGATATTTAAATCTGTATGGCAGAGGGTGTGATAAGATCTCATGGGCAAAAAGAGTGTCAAGGGTGAACCTTGATATTGCCTGAGCATTCTGGAGCATACTGGCTGTGATTCCGTCCTGAATGATTCTAGCCAATTCAATGAATCCTTCGTAATTGTCACGAACCTGAGGTCATGTGAGGAATGCCCAGGTTCTGACATCACCATTTCTAGGAATGGGACGAAGGGCTCGAGCGAGAGCATCTACCATAAAACTACCCTATGGTTATGGTGATGTATTTGGATTTCTTTGAGTCAGCAGCTGAGTTACCATGACGATTTGTTGGTGGAGCTCTTCAAATGCTCCGGAGCAACGACTGCTTGTGGAGGTGTTGGTTCTCCTAATGATACCTCTTGTGGACCCGGAGGATCTTCGACGATGGGTTGATTAGGAACGGGTGAGCTTGTTGGAAAATGTCATGGACATGTGTTAACCATGACTTTTGGTAGCGTTTCCCACATATTGCGCCAATGATGCTACCAAAATTCACACCTGAATAATCTCGAACTTAAGGATAAGGAATGAGCTTGAACAAAATCCTCTTGATAACTGCAAATAGGTGGAATTAAATCTCTGGTCTTTGAAACAAAGGCGTCGAGGTGTGTTCTCGTCGCCCCTCCGATACTTAAGTTAGAGAGAGAATTTATGCGTAGCGCTGTGAACTGGAAATTATGTAAAAGTGTATTGAATAATGAACCTTAATTATGTATATCTGGAGTATTTTATTATTTTTTAGTTAGAGGAGGGCAGGACCTCCGAGATATTTCTGAAGTTTGGTGGCTGGATCCTTTAAGGATTAAAACACCTCAAATCCCTATCCTTATCACATAAAGTGATTGAGTTATACTAGAATTACCTCTAGGAGTTTGACTTAGATGGTAAGATGTTGAATATTTGGATAATGATGAATGTAGAGAATTTGAGTTATGGGAGTACTAAAACTTCTAAAAGGCACGAGATAAGAGCATGAAGAGTAGTATCACCAATATTAGGCATGTCCCTACCAAGAACCAACCAAGTGAAATTACAATAATTCAGGTGTTTGAAGATTGGAATTCAAAAATCAGGAACCAAGTTTCATTATTCAAAAATCAGGTATTATATTAAAACCCTAACTTTAATTTACCACACCCAACTCCCTCACCTCTCTCTCCCTCTCGCCTTCTCTCGCCTCCCCTTTCCTCCTTTCTGTAAATCTCCCCTCTACCCAGGAAGAGAAGCCACAAACAACAAAGGAAAATGAGAGAATGAATATAAGAGAGTCTCGACGGGCTCTTCCAATGCATCATCTTTCTCTTCAACTGTATCCACAGAGTCACAAATCTTCGGGTTCTTGAAAGCAGAAATGGGAGGAAAAAAATCCCTTCTTTTTCCCAGGGTAAATGTCAATAATTCAGATTTTTTTTGTGGGGGAAATTGAGGGGAAACTGGAATATGAAGTGGAAGGCAGGAGAAAAGGAAAAGGAGTTGGTCCAAAAGCAATAGAAAATGCATTCACCATAGCAATTCTGAAAAAAGAAATCAATTGTGTACTACAAAATTGTTCTCTCCTTTTTCCTTCTTGATGTGGTATTATGTGTATGTTTTCAGTTCTGTAATTGACATCCACGATCAGCGAGTTTTTGCTGTTCCGATGCAGATCCAGTAACAAAGGTTTGCTGCTCAAAGGCGCATTCATCTGGCAAAACTCTTTGTATTTTGTAGTGCCAGTGGTATGTGGCCAAGTATTTGGTTATGTGTGACCAAGTATTTAACTGTGACCCAAAAATTTGACAATATGTAACTGAAAAATAATCTGTGACCAACAAATGTGACTCAAAAATAATCTGTGACCAACTAATTTAAAAATCTGTGACCTCGAAATAATCTGTGATACAAAACATTTGACGATATGTGACCAGTGAATTTATAATTATGAATCTGTGACCAAAGTTTGATGATANTAAATATTTTTAATTAATTATCTAATACCTAAGTTTTGAATTGTTAAATTATCTATCTGATTTTTAAATTGGTGTAAACCATACACATGAAATATGAATTTTTCCCACCAACCAATAGGTGCACGCCCGACCACTCTTGTGAGGAATTTTGGGTGCATGACAGCTCGAGCTATATGCAAAGGCTAGGGATCGGCCATTTCTTTTGTGCACGTCTGGAAGAAATACATTAAATTTATAATTTAAGAAAACATTTTTCTTTCCTTGAGTTTTTATTCTTAAAAGGTCATTTTGAATGTTTAATGTTGAGTTATTTCGATCCAACGAGATTAAAGGCTGATCATTGTGTATTGCTATTGCTTAATTTCCCATTCCCTACCTTACAGCATGGGATAAGTTCTTTCAAGGAGGTAGAGAGACGGACTAATTCAAAATGTGCTTAAAACTTGCTAAGCTAGAGGACAACAACAGAGATAAATATACTCCAAAATATCTTTCAAGTTTGAATCAGAACCAACCAATTCAAATATTATCAAGTAGAGCTGAGCAGTGAAGATAGAAGAGCATATCCAGTTCCCTCGATTTTGTCCATTTACAGTTCTCTTTGCATAGTATCAACGGGTGCTGGACAGGACATGTAATAGAGTAATTCATAGTGGAAGTGGATGATGAACATTGTCTACACTTGTTTCCCCTCTCCAACATCCATCTCTCTTTCTACCATAAAACTGGTAACCAAGGACATTTTTTTAAGCCCTTGTCTTGTCTCGGCTAAAAGGCAGAAATTCAGTAGAAAAAGAGATTTGGCATTGCAAGCAGTTGCTTCGTTCTCATTTCCACCTATAGATGTGGATTGCTTGGCAAGTGAATTCGGAATTGATGGAGTCACTTTTTCTGGTATTAGCGATAGTTGTGTCATTACGATGGCGCTCGAGAATGGAAGCGTGGCCAATGTGATGCTGCCAAGTGGTTTAATCACTTCATTCAAGGTTCCAATGTGGCACGGAGGCACAGTGGAGTTGCTGCACACAACAGTCTCAGAGGGGGACAATGGTGGTGCTGTCATTCAAGGAGGAATATCACTAGCCTTCAACTGCCAGAACGATAGAGGTTCATGGTGTCCAAATATTTGGGCCCTTCATCAAGTTAAAGGAACTCCTCAAGAATCAATTCAGGTTTGTAACTTGTTTTATTAGTAAAAGTTTAGATATAGTAAGAGAGCCAATAGATACATTTGATGTAGATCAAATTAGATAAGATTAATGAAAATGCATTTACTGAGAAATGCAGGTAGGATTGATTAGCAGAAATTCCGAGGGCAATGTTGAGGTGAGACATGTCATAAATCTGCAACGAAATGTTTTAACCTCGGAGATTCTAGTCTCAAATGCAAGCGCTTCAGCCCTACGCCTAATGGGTTCACTCATAAGCCATCTGACAGTAAGCACCCCAGAAGCAACTTATGCAGTGGGACTAGAGGGATCAGAATTTTTTAGCAGACCCCCGGTTTTTGCAAATTTTAGCATTATTCCTCCCGACTTTGGCAAGAGAAACGATCAGGTTTCCCAGAAATTCTGGGGCCATACTGCACTCAACAAACTTATTTTCAAACAGAACACTGATGATGACTTGAAGAGCACGACGAGAAACATAGAAGAGTGGAAGGGTGAGGAAAAAGACAACTACAAGCATTTGACAGACGAAATGAGCAGGATCTATACCAGTGCACCTCGAAAATTCACGGTCATTGATCGGGTAAGCAAATTTTAACTTATTTTCTTTTAATTCTCACTCTGTTGACTTAGTCTTATTCTTTTCCTATCTTGGGGCATCGCATTTGGCCCGTTCTTATTGATTTACTGTCTGAACCCCAAAAAGGAAGATGGGTAACATGGAACCCTACTCTCCTATATTTGAAGCGAAGCCATCTGTCCATATAAATAGCATATAAAAACGATTAACATTACACCTACATGTAACAATATATAAAGAATCGTTTTCTATCTTTAACATCGTGTCCCCTTTGAAAGAACAGGGTAGAAGAAACTCAGTGGTAATGAGAAGAGATGGGTTCAATGAACTTTACATGTTCAGTCCTGGATCAAGACACAAATGGTACAGCAAATATTCTTATATATGCCTAGGCCAAGCCGCCCTGCTACAACCCATAAGCTTAAACTCGCAAAGTGAATGGAGAGGAGGACAGCATATACACAACCCCAATTTCTGAAATGCAAACGGAGAATCTTCTGCATGGCCAAATACTTTTTGAACAGAGAAAGCAAATTCTTTCAAACTGTGCAGATGTAACATGTTTTCTCTCATTTAAGTTCCCACCTACTTATTCTAAAGACCTTGAAATATTAAATTCTGCACAATTTTTCATAAGATATTCAACTGTAGGATTAAATCTAATAATCACCAATACAGTGCTCAACATCAATTCACAGCTGGAGTTTAAGACGACAACTTAGAGGCTAAAGCTCCTGACTTGGTGGCCCTTGATCAGTGGAGGATTTTGTTGTCATTAAAGTTGATTCTAAATCCATCACACCCAGCAAGATAGCACTCCATTTAGATTGTTTTGATGCAAAATGTTTCCAATCATTCATTCAGTTCTACCTTCTGAGTCTTCATTAATAAAACAGGTGTATGTCAAGAAAACAAGTATCCATCTTGGAACAAACAATAATAAACAATTATAGATAAGCTAGAGGCAAGATTGACTCATGAAGTAAATATCTTGAATTTTAGCTTTCCTACATATGGCACCATCTAGTGTAATTGGCCAGTGGAGAGAAAAAAGCAGGACACCTAATGTATCAGGAGAAATAGCTTTACTTAACACTTCTGGTTGCTAGAAGTAGATAAATCCTGTGTGTAGCATCTCAAGCTATCATCCAAGGTTTTTGAAATTGATCAAATCACTAATTTAAGCAAGAGAGGATAGGTGGGAACAAGAACATAGCTATAGTTCTGATTATCAAACCCCAGCAAAAATAAAAATACTACAAATAGGACTAAAAGAGGACATCCCACAATTTCGCAACTGAGTTTTCTATGGCCTTTTTGAATATTGGCACTATGAGATTTTTTGTTTGATTTCCACAAACTACCTCTGGGGACACTTATGTATGAAGCACGTCTCCTGTTGAGGATACTGATTCTGATTTAACATCAAACTGTTTCCCTCCGGAAGAGAAATTTTCACCTCTTTTGATGTTACAGTTCATGCCCTGAGCAAGGCCATTTTGTTCATGCTTTGATGTAGGAGTCCACTCAAATTTACTTGAGAATGGACTTCCGAACCTTCTAGTTTGTCTCTTGAAGAAGTCTGAGATCATTCCATCTGGATCCTGAAGTGAACAAATGAGCTTTCTTGGAGCAGTGAAAATTTTTAGACCCTCGATATTAATGTGAGACCTTGTCTTCTGAAACACGAAACAAAGTGATATTTGCATTATAAGGAGGAATTTAGTCAAACGATTAGAATATTCTAAAGTTTCCATCTAAAAATCTAATTCTAAATGCTAGAGAATATGCATTCAAGCAAATTTTCACGTTTGCTAAATAAAATGTATGACTTCTGGAAGGTAGATGCAGGCCATAGTGTTCAAAATTCAAACAAATGGTGCATTGGAGCCTTAAATAAATTTTCTTTGAATTTTAGCTAAATTTGCTTTCATACACTATGCTCTTTCTTTCTCACGTGTTATAGCAAATTATGGCTCTCCATAAAATCTAATTCAAACAAGTATTAATAGCTATTGAAAGTCAAAACTCACATGAGGACTGGGATTAGAGCTTCTGACAATTCCATTTTCCACACTTCCTTGCATGAACCCTGCAAGATTTTCAGAAAAATCTCTACACTAATCAGAAAATTCACTGTGCCCAAAGTTTATGATGGAACTTCCTGGAGTTATCTCTGAAAACATTCCATCTTTCAGAGATACATCTAAGTCGCCATTCTCATGCCTTCGCCAAAGTTTACAGTTCACACTCCAACGATCATAGGACCCGAGTTGAGGGACCTGATTCATTGAAATGGGTGATAGCATAAAATAATCATATCCAAAAGCAGAATCAACAGTCTGTGACTCAGGTGATCCAGTGAGAGGCGATTGTTCTCCAGAACCACCCACGTTCCTCCTGATGTTCTCTCTCCTTTCAGAGTTTGAGCCAGTGATTGAACCCACATCCCTCTCAAGCTTTGAGCCTTTCTCAACACAGTCTCTTTGCAGTTTGCGGTGCTTCAAAAGCAGCCCCAGTTATAAAGGGCATTCGATCAGACTAGCATCTCTCCATCTCCTTAATTATCAAACCAATTCAGAGAATATACTCTTGGCGTCCAAACATCTCATCAGAGAACTCGCCATATGAATGGCTGAGAACTGTTTTTGAGTATTTGCATCCATAAAACCAGAATTCAGGATTTGCAATCCAGACATTATCAACAGTCTTGAATAAGCTTCAACAGGCAAGCTATTGTGATTAGCCAAAGCCATAACTAAGGCCGTATGTGAATTGGTCTGTGTATGTTTCTCCAAAGCCCCAGTAACTCTCTGACAGACCTCATCCACCATCTCATTTGAAGCAAATCGCCAATTATCAGATTCCACAAGTGCCTGTAAGCAAAGAGCAGCCCCTGAAGATAGATTCTCTTGGCTACCAAAAAGAGAACTAGAAAGGGGTTTATAGAGAGAGTGGATAATATATCTCTTCTTGTCATTTGCTGTTGTTGGGTCCATTGCATACCTTGCAATGGGTGGAACAACCTTTCAGCAAGCCTGGTGAAGAGCAAAAGATCCTGCACTTGAGGACGGGATCTTGATGGTAGTCATGATGTTATCTATTTGCGGGACTATATTGGGTCCATGGACACGAGCAAGAACTTCATAAAGTGAAATTGTATACTCGCCTGCCCCCATTTTCTTTGGTTTCAGAAACCTGAGCAAGAAACAGAGGTATTGCTTTGGAATCCAAGTCTTTCACAAATGATTTCAACGTTTTCATAGCTGACCTACTGTCAGCATCCTTGTCGAGATTCTCCAACTCCCTTCGAAGTATTGGGCTGAGACTTAGACTCCTTCCCATTATCTGTAATTTCAATTTATGTGAAAACCAATCAAGAAACTGAAATCAGCAACCCAAACTACTAAAGATTATATTTTATTAATTTTGCCCAATATCATCTCAAAACCAGCAATGACCATGGTTAAATTTTTGGTCAAAATTTCCATAACTTGGGGGTGTGGATTTGAAAACCTTAAAGAAATCATATTATTGGAATGGGAACAAGGAAAAATACCAACTTCAATTTACCTCCAGTAGAAGAATTAGGTCGTGCATTCAACAATAGGAAAAAATTAGAAAAATTGTAAAGCAACAATGGTCTCTTTTCAAGATTCAAGAAATGAAGCCTTGGATGGTTAAAGATAAGTCTTGAAACTACACTAAAACAGAAAAATGGAATATGGGAAGCATTTTTGTTTTGCTAAAAATATTACCTTTATTCCAAGAATCAGCCTCCGTCTAACCTCGTTATTTGCTTCTCCCTTTAAATAGAGAAAATATGGATCTTGTGGGGTGAGAATATGGAAGTATTTAGAATGGGGGAAATGAATCTAATCAAATAATATGGCAACAATGAGCTTTTGCATTGTGCAACGTTAAATACTGAAACTGGTGGAGAGAATGTGCAGCTGTGTGCTGGGATTTGATTTCCGTGTATTTGGGCACTGTCTGATAGTTTTCCTTCTGAAAATTTGAAGGGTAAATTCCATTTCGAATCCTTCCCCCGCTATTCTCATTTTGTCCATCCTTCTTGCAATTAGCATGTTTTATTTTATTTTTTTCTACATATTTGATTGAAGAATTGTTTCATCCATATTTTTTTCAAAATACATTTTTCTCTCTAATTTTTAACAACACATTTTTCAATAAAATAATATTACAATCAACCAAAAAAAATTTCCTTCATTTTAAACCACACATTTTTCATCAATCTACTATTTTAGAATGTATTCTACACTAAAAATTGGGCTCAAACAAGCATTGAATTTAGTTTTAGCAAAAGTTGATAACTTCAAATGGTCAAACTTCAATTTTAACATTACATTACATTTTTTTTTATCGAGATTTGTTAACATTGTTATTAAAAATTGTTGACTTTGGTTTTTGCACGGGTGACACGGCCAACATATGCCGACTCTACTCACTTCCACGAGACAAGCTCCTACACACTTGGACAAATCTTTAGTAGCTCGTGGTCTTCTTCAATGGTAAGAGAGGCAGCCGCTAGTACTTCGTCACGATCAAGTAAATCAAATGTAGTAGTATATTTGAGTGTGGGATGGTCTAAAGATGTGAGTCACGTTAGTGTACGTGCACCGAAGATTTACAAGATAACGGAAGCGAAAAAGCAACCTTACTTTGAGTATGTAAAATTGTATTACCTTCAAATGACACTAAAGTCTCATTTGATCTCCATTATAAAAAGATTTTAAGGAATATATATTTTGGAATAATGATTTTTTGGAAAATGCGTGGTTAAAAAAATAAGGAAAAATTTTGGATTTATACATAATATTATTTTATTGGTGAACGTGTGGTTGAAAATAAAAAAAAATTATTTTTTCCAAAATGGAGCCCAAACAGGGCTAAGTATGAGCTTTTATAATAGGAGATGATGAGTTATCACCGTTGAATCAAGAGACACGTGGCCTCATTCTGATGGCTGAAGTGTTTTCTCCTAAGTATGACTCCATCAATCATAGGTTGATTGACATTTAATATTTTCTAAAAGTGGCCACAAAGAGTAAAGGTTTAACATCTGAAATATATATATCGACAATTTGACCTTTTAGGTACTTGCCGTAGAAAAGTCACATCAATCAATCATAGGAGGATCTTGCACAAAAGATATCTGGTAAGAAGTAAAGTGGGAGGTACTTTACTTAAAAAAAGGCTAATTGCCTTGGATTCCTTTTTAGGCAGGTGATAACACTTTGACCAAGCCATGGAAGGTCGACCTTTACGTGGAACCTTGACAGAATTGATACATAATCTCAGCCACCTCACATACGAACTCACCTCTGTCAAGTAGGATGGTGATTTGTAGGGTAGAACTGATTGGTATTGTTAGCTGGTTGTTTCGTGGTAATAACCTAAAGCCTCATCAGAAGAAGCATAGCAATAGTCCATCAAGTCTATATATGGATATTTATATAATGCATTGAGTAGATTGTAAAGTTGCGGGGTGATTCATTGTCGAGGTAGAGGTAAGATCCTAAAGATAGACTGCTTGATAAAGATGTGAGGTAGAGGTAAGATCCTAACATAGAGGACGGGGCTTTGTAGGATGGGCAGCTTGATAATCCGTGAGGTGGAGGCATGATCCTAGCATAGAGAACGAGCTCTGGAAAATAGACATATTGATAAAGCTATGAGACTGAGGCAAGGTCATAACATAGAAGACGAGGCTCTAAAAGATAGACAGCTTGATGAATCTATTAGGCAGAGGCGAACTCTGAACCATAGGCAGCTTGATAAAGGTATGACATAGAGACAAGGTGATGCAAGAATTTGAACATTGCAGCATAGGTGATTTGGGGCCTCTAAGCTATGAGACGTTTTTAGGTTCTATGCTAATGATTTGAAAGCCTTCACATATTTTCAAGAAAAATAGTTGAAACTTCACATCCTTTAAAGGCACGCGTCTCCTAGCGCGTTTAAGATACACCACTTTGTCTATGCCTTTTATCAAGTCTAACGCTTTATTTCAACATTACTAATTAATTGATGAATGGATGTCCAAGATCATTCTTGATTTAATCTAACGACCGAGGTTTGCTGTCTCTACCTATAAAAGGAGTCATTCCCTCACATTACAAGTTGTACTTTGCAAAAAATAAAAATCTCACACATACTCTCCTTCTTTGTATGTTTCAACGATTTACTTGTATTTTTTTACAACATTCATACTAAGGGTGAGCATTTTTTTCGTAGAAACCGGTGTAATCGGACTGGAACCGGATAAAACCGATCAGTTCAACTTCGGTTACTTTATTAAATAGATTAGTTTTTGGACCATGCGTCGAGAATCGATCGATTTCTATACGATTCTTAGTACTATCTTAAAAAGCAATAGTGAACTTGGTTTTCCCTAATTTCTCTTTTTAGAGGTGTAATACACAATATATGCATCAAATATTTGAACACTAGACTCTAAAATTATGTTACGCAAAAATTTATTTTCCATACACTTTTTCCTTTCTTTTATAGCAAAACCTAAGTGCTTGTGCATTTATTTTGATATGTTATGTGATAGATAATCTTATTCTCAAACGAGATTGAGTTGAGGTGGTTGACTTAGTGTTTTAAATTTTTAGTTGGTCGTATTTTCTTAGATGAGTAGTAAATTAGTCCCAATAGCTAGAAACTTTGAAGGTCAATTGTCTCATCAATTGAAGTGTCAATTATTTTTATTGACATTATCCATTGTGTTAAGCTAAAAGATGTATGATTGTATTGCTAAGTCTTGAGGAATGCTTATATAGCAATGTTTTTGTTTGCACAAGACTTCGAGTCTTAAAGTATCAAATGAGCTAGAAAAAATGCCGAAAACTGGAAATGAGAAAAAGAGGAACATATTAGGTACTAAGAAAATGAAAGTGGTTAGGTGAAAGATTAATATTACAAGGGTTCAAGTGCTCCCATCATTAGCCATTAGATCACTTAGCTCGGAAGTGCTTGAGCTAAAGGATATTGCACTTAAAAATATTTCTCTCAGAGTTGTATACGTGCCAAACACTAAATCTTTTGGATCATATCCTATGTGGATAGTTAATTAAAGAATTAGAAAACTACTTTATGTGGTATCAAAAAGTGTCTTTAGACCATCAAGTCTTTAACTTGGTACAATAAATATATGCCAATAATAAAGACAAATCGAAGGTTTATATACTGGTACATGCAACTTAGTGTTGTAAGGTGGACAAACCAACCTCATGTTAGATATCATAATGGCATAAAAGACTCAACTTGATCTGAGTTGTTGTTCTTCTAAATGTGGTCTATAAGTTGAATTTTTTTGTGGTGTTTTTTTCGTACTCACAGTGGTGATCTGTATTATAGTTCCGAATACTTTATGTAATGGTTAGAAGCATTGAATTGTGAACAACCTACTTTTTAGTAAACTATATAAAATCTATAAGAGCTAAATTTTATATGGCTATTCCATTCGGATTTCTTTGTGGGCTATGAGAGAGAGAGAGAGAGAGAGAGAGAGAGATGAAACTCATATTTTCATTATATTTATAGATAGATTCAAGCATTTTAGTTGCATTTTTTTTCTCAAGTTGAAGGCATTGAATTGATTTAGAATTTACTTAAGCCTCTATTTGGTATGGAATAAAATCTAGATTTTAATCTAACTCAAAGTCAATAATGAATTTTAACCATATATTTCATGGGATCCATATCTTTTTAAGCACACATTTCATCAACTTTTATCAAGATCTGCTAAAAACTGATTTCAATCCTCATGAAACAGGGGCTAAGTTGTGTAGAAAATTGAGACTTCGAGAACTGTTTAAGAATGTGAATCTTTATCACGAGATTTCAATGTTCCATGTTTAAAAGGGGAAAAAAAAACTTATTAAATTAACTAGTCATATTTCACTTAAAAAATGTATGGTGTATTGGTTAGAATGAATAGAGTATTGTTGAATGTGATAAATTTTGAGATAATATAGTGCCACTGGCGGATCCAGTGGTGGGCTACACTGGGCTGTAGCCAGTGTAGTCCAAGCCCTGATGAATTAAAATTATAGGTAACTTGGTGTAGCCTACTGGGAATTGGTTGTTGCCCACTCTTCAAGCCCAGTAAGCAGTAGCAGAGTAGCCCAATTGAAAACCCAATTAATTCCCAAACCCTTTTCACGGTTTCATCCATATTTTTCATTTTTCAATCTTCACGGTTTATGGTTTGAGGTTTCCATTTTGGCGACGGCGACGGCATTTCCAATTCACCTTCACTTTCAGCCGATCAGCCTTCTAAATTTCAGACCACCGCCGTCCACCGAAGTCTTCTTCTTCAACAGAATAAACACGATTTGAGCCTTGAGGTTTCAGAACTTTCAATTTTTGAATTTAATTGTCGGAGTATCGGTCCTTCACCGCTTCACGGCTTCACTGTTCTTCAGCAACAGCTTCAGACAATCAATCATAATCATTTAATTAAGTTGATAAGTAAGTATAACTCTTGTTTCACTTCCCCGAAATCATTTGATTTTTGTACTTGCTCACTTTCCCAAATATAATTTAGTAGTCTCGAGAAAATCTTCATTCAACTCCGCAGTATTTTTTCTTAGTTTACAGTTTTTTGTGTAATTTTACCCTTTTTCTTTGTTTTTCTTCCCAGTTTAATGTGCAGTTGACGTGTTTTGGTGGTGTGGACTTGAATCAGATAGAAGAAAAAAGTTATGAAGAAGCTAGTGAGTACGTAGGTAATTTTTTGAATTTCATTGATCAAAGGTTTCTTCAATTATAATAGTTTCTGTATAATATTTTTTTCCTTTTCTGTTCAAGTTATGAGTGTTTTTCTTTTATTGAATTGGTAGCTTCCTATTAGGTAATATTTATCTTATAATGTTATGGTATTTTTGGTAAGTTGGACAGGAAAGAAAGGAAAAAAATAAATAAATAAATAAATTCTTGGTCAAGTATTTATGTGTCCAAACATGCACTTGTCGTGTTATCTTGTTATAATATAAATTTTATTCGTACATTAAATTTTAAAAATTTTAGCCCCCCGTACAATTCATTCCTAGCTCCGCCCCTGTATAGTGCAACTTATTTATTTCCTTCAGGAGTTCAGGTGGAAAGTGTTAGTTAACTACAACTTGTCACTCAATAGCATTCTCTCATTATTAGTGCTTTTAGTATTGTATTAGCTTTTGACATATAGATAATCACGTATAAGTTATCTTAGACTCATGATCAACTATATAAGTTCTTGAACTTTCAAGTGAGTTTGGAAACATGAGTCGAATAAGAAAGAAGTGTATATTTCTGAGACACACAAGATAGTCTAAAAGGCACTTGTTAATAAATGAATTTTGGGATGAGTATTGAGTCACAAAGATGTGAAGTATGAATTTTTTACCTAGCAAGGAAGAAAGGTTGGAGAATATTGGTGAAACTATTATGTAGTTTTGAATTGTTAAAGTACATAGGAATTGTAATGTAAGGCCCCGATCCTCATGGAATTGAAACGTCACTAGATTAATTTTACTTTACCCATAGACCATATATTTAATTAAATAATTAAGTATTATACATCAACATACCATATATGCAACTTACAGCAACATACCGTATATGCAATTTACCGGATAAATATTGCTGCTTTTGATTTCTATCTCAATGTCAATTTCAAAAATAATTTCGTTTAAATAGCTATCGACCTCGAAACTTCAAGAAATTTTATAGTAAAGTAGTAAACATATCCAAAATCAGCTTCTGTCGGCAACAAATGAGATATTAAAATATTTTTCAAATCCCAGGGGCGACTCTGTTTAGAAGGTAACCCAGTGCAGTTTACTTAAAATGACATATAAAATTCTACAGATGTCGGATCGACATGATTTCGACTTTATTCAGCAGCTAATCCATTAGGCTATCAAACACCAATGGTTTTGTCTAAAAACTCTAACAATTGAGTTACGAATTTTTAAAGTCAAGGGCAGAAGCTGAAAATTTAGAAAAACAGCAACACTAAATCGCTAACACTTTCTTTTGGCGTAAATTGTGACTTGTAAGTTAATTTCTATAACACATAACTACTTTTAAACATAAATTATTCATAAAATGTTCTTAGAATAGTTCAACTTATGATGTTCTTAGAAATCTGTTTAAAAAAACATAAATGTTGCATATTCAAATTAAAAACATTAAGTCAACGACTTCTCCATAACATGTTGCATCATCATCTACCATCATTCACGCCCCAAGCATATCAAATCAACTCGTAAGAGGGGAATTAACCCATGAGTTTGAAACTCAATAATGAATTTCACAATTGTAATCCCTTACTAACTCAAGTCACCTTCTCTGTCTCATATTCAACTCCTTCTGGGTGAAGATATACTTGAGACTTTTGTGGTCCGTATAAATGTCACATTTACCTCCGTAAAGATAATGCCTCCAAATCTTTAATGCATGGACCACTATGGCAAGTTCTAGATCGTATGTGGGGTAGTTTTGTTCATGTAGCTTTAATTGTCTCGAGACATAGGCAACTACTTTGCCGTTTTACATTAAGACACATCCTAAAACTTGTTTCGAAGCATTACTATAGATCACAAAACAACCTGACCCATCGGGTATGGTTAACACTAGGGTGTTCACCAACTTCTGTTTTAATTCCTCAAAGCTCCATTCACATCTCTCTGTCCAGTCAAACTTTACACCCTTGCATGTTAACTGTATCGCAGTCCTGTATTTTGGAGAATCCTTCAATGAACCTTCAATAGTATCATGTTATGCCTAAGAAACTACTAATTTCTCCTACATTGGTTGGCCTTGACCAATTCAACACTGCCTCCAATTTACTAGGATCACCTCTATCCCTGAAGCCGTGACAATATGTCCAATGAATGCTACTCTCTCCATCTAAAACTCACATTTTTTGAACTTGGCATAGAGCTTCTCCTTCTTCAAAAAATCCAACACAATCTTAAATGCTCCTCATTACTTCTTTAGTAGATCAGGATATCATCGATGAACACGATAACAAACTGATCCAGATACTTGTGGAAAACGCTATTCATCAAATCCATAAAGACTCCAAGAGCATTAGTTAGCCCAAATGACATAACTAAGAACTCGTAGTGTCTGTACCGAGTTCTAAAAGTAATCTTAGAGATATCATTGGCTTTGATTCTCAACTGATGAACCAAACCTTAAATCGATCTTGGAAAACACCACTGTACTATTGAGCTGATCAAACAAATCCTCAATCCAGGGAAGATGATACTTATTCTTGATAGTGATTCTGTTCAATTCTCTGTAATCGATGCACATCAGCCCAAATGGTATAACTAAGAACTCGTAATGTCCGTACCGAGTTCTAAAAGTAATCTTAGATATATCATTGATTCTCAACTGATGATAACCAGACCTTAAATCGATCTTGGAAAACACCACTACACTACTGAGTTGATCAAACAAATCCTTAATCCAGGGAAAATGATACTTATTCTTGATAGTGATTCTGTTCAATTCTCTGTAATCGATGTACATCATCATCGATACATCATTCTTCTTAACAAATAGCACAGGTGCTCCCCATGACGATACATTGGGCCGGATGAAACCTCTTTCCTATAGTTCTTCCAGTTGTGCCTCCAATTCTTGTAACTCTTTGGGTACCATTCTATACGGGGCTTTGGAGATGAGTACTGAGTCGGGAGTAAGTCGATTGTGAATTCTACCTCTCTTTCTGGTGGCATGCCAGGCAACTCCTCGGGGAAGACTTCTAGATATTCACATATCACCCTAACCAACTGTCAATTTATTGTTATCATCCATACTTATTATAGACATCAGGAGTCTCGTAGTGCTTTCTAATGGTACGACCCGTCGGGCTTCCTATGCAGACAATGTGTGGGGTAAAGGTCCACTTCCATTTACAGATAATCGAAATTCCTCTTCCCCAGGTCTTTGAAAAATCACTTCTTTTTCTAAGCAAAGAATTATCGCGTGATTCTTGGATAGCCAACCATTCCAAAATCTCATTGAATTCGTCCATATCTAATACATACAATTTCGTCTCCAATGATCTACTATCAATTTCTACTATTGTCGTTCTAGCTATGTGATTAGTAATCACTATATCTCCAGTGGGATGTTGATGTTGTGGAGGCGGGTCAGCCTCGGGGTGGACATGCCTTTTAGCGTATTTCACTCCATCTTCTTACTGAAAACCACGGCCAGGGGAAGGATAGCAAGGGTTGGTATTACTTAGCCCCATGGGGGTCCCATTTCCCATTTGTGGCCGGGTCGCCTTCTTCAATAAAGGGCTGGAAGAGTTCTTGGTTCTAGGCTTCAGGGAGATGGGATACCATGGAAAATGACCCAATGGTGCCTCTGACCGTCCCTACTACCTATTTCTCTTATAGTAATTAGTTTACCGATCCGATTTCCTTGACCAAATTTGCTTATGGTTTTAATATTTCTGTTCTTTACAGGCTCTCTTCCGAAGTGTGAGATAAACGAAAAGGAGTGGCATATTATCAGTCAGTTGTACGAGACGCCTCTTCCCTAAAGGAACTACAAAGAGCTCATCGACCAGAACCACCATTTTGTCCTGCATAGCCTGATGACTAACCAAAGTCTTATCATCACTTCGGTTCTTATTGCTATTTTTCCTCTTTGAAAATACTTAGCCATTATTTTTCTCTTTCGCAGAGGATTTTGAGAAGAAGAGGCCACCAGGCCTAACTGGCTACCATCCGCCAAAGCGTGGCGGATACGAAAATGCTGAAAACCAGCTCGGCTACTTACAGAAAGCAGTCGGAGTGTTTACTTGCCCTCAGTAGGGCTGGTGATAATAGTGTAATTATCACGTTTTTCATCCACTAATAATTGCATTTTCATGATTTATTGGCACTTAAATGTTCTAAGTACACTTATATTTTGGTTTAGGTTGCAAATGGATGAATACGGTGGAAATAAGGAGAAACAAGTGAAAGAGGACCAAAATGGAGGAAAGTGAAAGTTCAGGGACTAAAGTGCAAATATTCTAAAACCTATTTCTAACCTTGTGATGAAGGTTCAAGAGTTTTGGAGATCAATTGGATGAAGCAAGGAGTTCAAAGGAGTGAAAGATAGCCAAAACATTATCAAATATCAACTTTCAAGCTGAAAAGTTTTGCACCGGGTTTTAACCTTATATTGAGAACAGATTTTGACATAGTAGATGATCGAATTGGAAGTTGACATCTGAATAGAAGTTGTAGATCTTTGAGTTAGCTTTTCAACGCAATTTGAATCACCTCAATCGGACATCAGGAGATAAAGTTATGACTGAAATACGGAAGGCTGTTCGGAGGAATTTTCGTAAAGCCATGCGATCGCAAGGCTTTACTTCCTTGCGGTCGCCCAAACCAATTCAGGGAATAAAATGGTATATTTCAATTGTTCCTTGCGACAGCAAGGAATTGTACCTTGCGACCGCATGGTGCATTCCAAAACCCGAATTTTGCACTTTCCTTCTACGACTCAAACACTTATGGTAACTTATTTTGGGACGACTTCTCAACCCTAAAAGACCCCAAAACACCCCAGAACGCCTCATTCTCCATTCTACACCATTCTTCCATACTTTTGGCTCAAGAAACTCCATGAGGAACTAAATTCATTGGTGAAGTTACGAAGGAACTCAATTGGATTTGGGGATTTCAACATCTTTCATTCATGTAACTTGTTTTTCATTGTTTAAACAATTCTAGGGTTTATGTTTCCTTTCTTTATGGATTATTTTGAGATTTACTTAACCTTTATTCAGTTTTTCATGGATTTAATCATGTTTCTTCCATTGAATAATTAAAATACTTGTTTAAGTTTCAATTTCAAATACTTTATTGGTGTGATTTAATTACTGCTATATGTTAGAAATATATAGTCGCTCTTTGAATCTAATTTCAATAAATTAATGTGGGAATGTGATTTAGGAAACTTAAATTCTAGAATTACATTTGTAAATTACATTGATTTAATGGTTTATTCTTCTTATCATGAATGTATTCTAAGATTGGCTTAGTTTTATTAAATTGGTCATAGGATTAGTCATGCTCTTTCTATGGATTGATTGAAGTAATTACTTAGGTCTTAATCTTAATTATTTTAGCTTATCGGTGTGATTCTCTACTGCTTTATGCTTTAGTATATAGTCGATTTTGAATCTGATTTCGATAACCCACGTGTGAACATTGCAAATGAAAGATTAACCATTAGGATCATGTTAGAATTAAATTGGTTTGTATTGTTAAATCCTCCGATTAGAAAGTTAGGACAAAAACTTCTAATTGAGTAGAAAATGCATGAATGATTGATGTGATTGATCCAATCCAATTGAGGGAATTCCGACGCTTCACTGCTCCAAACTATTGATTTTAACTTTGCTACTTCAACATTGAATTTACTACAAATTTGAGAGGACAAATTCATTCTTTTTGGAACCTTTAAATATTTTTCCATCTCCCTGTGGATACGACACCCCAAAGCTATACTACAACACCGCGTTATTCTTTGGGCGTAATCAGCTGGCCAGCTGCCAACTGAGGAGAACAAGGAGAATGAATAAGACTCTCTCGTGAAAAGAAAGAAAAGGGTTAGCACATATGGGGCTTCTACATCCATTCCAACTACGGCCAGGGCCCTAAGTATGGGCACCGTGACAGAAGACTTAGTCTGAGGCTTTCGCAGAAAGAACAATAAGCTGGAGGAGATGCTTAAAGCCTCAGAAACTTGGGAGGTCAAGGTGGCCAAGACCAAAAAGGAGGCCGAAGAGGCAGAGGAGAAATGGATAGTGGCCACCTCAAAGTTGGACGCGGCTAATATTCAAGTCAAGTGGCTGAAAAATGAGCTTCATAAGTCCATCTCCCAAGTGGTGGCTCTGACCAAGAGTGTTGACCATGCCAACGAGCATCAACGGATAGCTTCGGAGGCGTTGGCAGAGGCCAACAGGGAGAAAGGTGAACTGAAGCAGCTTACTGAGGCCCAAACTAAGGAGATCGACTCCCTGAGAGCTGAAGTGAAAACAATCGGCGAGGCGGCAATGCAGAACTACAAAGATAATTTTCACACTACGCTGGAGTACGATGACTTCACAAATTACTAGGCCTCCTGGGCTGCGAAGGAGATGATGTCCTACCTCCGTGAGAGGCATCCCGAGCTGGACATTAGATTTCTGGAAGAAGAGTTCGGGGGCCCTACTGGAAGAAGGCCAGTAGCCGAGGAGGGGGAGGAAGAAGAAGAGGCTGCCCATGGGGAAGAGGCAGAAGCTGAGGCAGTAGTAGATATAGAATAGGCTCTTACAAATTTACTCTTCTTGTAATGGCTCCGGCCTTTATTTTATGATTAATGAAGTTTATTTCCTTCCAAGTGTTGTAGCTTCAGTTTATTTCCATTTTATTGCACAAGTAACCACTTCTTCTAGCATCACTTCAGATGAATAATAATAGTAAATGGCTCGAGAATAATCGCATCAGTTCACCTTAACCAATTAATAAAATGGAAGAAGCCAATGAATAACCAAATGAATCGCATCGGCCTTGCTTAACCAATTAACAAATGGAATAAGCCAATGAATAACCAAGTGAATCGTATCGGCCTTGCTTAACCAATTAACAAAATGGATGAAGCCAATGAATAACCAAGTGAATTCCATCGACTTTGCTTAACCAATTAACAAAATGGAAGAAGCTAATGAATAACCAAGTGAGTCGCATCGACCTTGCTTAACCAATTAAAAAAAATGGAAGAAGCCAATGAATATCCAAGTAAATCATTGGAGGTGACCCCTATAGAAGAGCTTGCACCTCGGTAAGCCTGTTTGATGAATGTAATATTTCGTCAGAGATGGCACCCGCACCACCTCTGACTACGCAGATTTCCTTAGAGGTGACCCCTTTGGAGGAGCTTGCACCTCGACAAGGTTGTTTGAGGAATGCACCTTCTGTTTCATCAAAGATGGCACCCGCACTGCCTCTGACTACGTAGATTTCCTTGGAGGTGACCCCTTTGGAGGAGTTTACACCTCGACAAGGTTGTTTGATGAATGTTGATGTGAGAGCGAAGCGAACAGAGAATTCATTCATTTGATTACAATATTTACAATGTTACAAGCTTCCTATTGGTAGTACTTTCTTAGATGCTCGATATTCCAAGGATGAGGCATAGCCTTCCCTCCCAGGTCCTCCATTGTGTAAGTACCAAGCTGGATCTCCTGGACTATTTTGTATGGGCCCTCCCAATTCGGCCCCAAGGTCCTTGTGCTAGGATCTTTGGTTGAGGGGAAAACCTTGCAGAGCACGAGATCACCGATGCGAAACATTCTTTTCTTCACTTTAGCTTTATAATAACACATCATCTTATGCTGGTAGGAAGCGAGTCCGACCTGAGAGTCATCTCTCTTTTCTTCAAGAAAATCTAGCTCCAACCTCCTCAGTTTGCTACTTCGTTGAATTGAATGCAGCGAGGAGAAGAAATACAAACATGTACTAGGCTCATGGCCTCAGCCCCATAAGTTATGGAGAAAGGTGTTTCTCCGGTGGCTGTTTTACAAGTAGTCCTGATGGCCAGAGAACCTGTGGGAGTTCGTCAACCCAGGCTCCTTTGGAGGGGTCTAGCTTCCCTTTCAGGGTGAGCTTGATGGTCTTGTTGACTGCCTCGACTTGGCCATTTGCTCGGGGATGATGAGGTGAAGAGAAATGCTTTCTGATTTCGAGCTCATCACATAAGTCTCGAATCTTCCTGTTGTCGAACTATTTGCCATTATCTAAGACCAAAGAATGAGGTATGTCGAACCGGCATATGATGTTTTTTTTTTCCAGAGGAACTTTGTAGTGTTTGCTTCAGTAATCTTGGACAGAGTTTCTGCTTCCACCCATTTAGTGAAGTAGTCGATAGCAACGATGGCGAAGCGAACGCTTGCTCTTTGGGACCAATGAAATCCATACCATTGGCAAATGGCCAGGGGCTGGTCACAACAGTAAGGTCTTGGGAGGGCTGCCTCTGCATGTTGGAGAAGTGTTGGCACTTGTGACATTTGCGCACGAATTCAATGGCATCCCTTTTTAGGGTTGGCCAGTAATATTCTTGCCGGAGTACTTTGCATGCCAAAGCAGGTCCGCCAGAGTAATTTCCACAAACACCCTCATGAACTTCTTTTAGGATGTAATTCGCTTCTTTTTTTCCCTATGCATTTGAGGAGAGGAGAGGAGAAGCCACGCCTATACAGAATGCCATCCTACAGGATGAAGCGATCAGCTCTCCTTCAAAGCCTTCGTGCTTTGGCTTCATCTTCTGGCATAGTTTGCTCCCTTAAATAGGCTAAGATAGGTACCATCCATGGTGGTGTTCTCTCAATCCACATAAGCTCTTCACTCTTCTTGATAGAGGGTTCAGCTAGGTGCTCAATAGACACCACTTTGAGCAATTTCGAATCTTTGCTACTGGTCAATTTTGATAGTGCATCTGCACGGGAGTTCTCCTAGCGTGACTCCTAAATCAGCTCGAACTTTTCAAAGTCAGGCGGGAAATCCATTACCAGCTTCGATAGGCTGCCATGTGCTTGTCTCTGGCTATAAAGTTCTCATTAACCTAATTCACCACCAACTGTGAATTACTGCTGATAATCAGTCTTTTCACTCGTAATTCTCTGGCTAACCGGAGTCCAGCTACGAGGGCCTCGTATTCAGCCATATTATTAGAAGCTTTGAACCCGAACCTAATGGCACAGTTCAGCCTATGCCCCTCTGGGCTCCACATCACAACACCAGCTCTGGAGCCGTTTCTTCTGAGGAGCCTTCAACAAAGAGATTCCAGGTGGGAGGTTCTGCTGGCTCCATGTTTACCTCAATTTCAGGGGCCTTGGCAAATTCTACAACAAAATCAGCTAGGGCTTGACCCTTGATTGTGATTTGGGACATGTATGTAATATCAAATTTACTGAGCTCAACAGCCCATTTCAGTAACCATCATGAGGCGTCTGGCTTCTGTAGGACTTGCCTTAATGGGAAGTTTGTCAAAACGTGAATGCTGTGGGTCTGGAAATATGGCCTCAATTTTCGAGAAGCGGTGATCAAAGTGAGAGCCAATTTCTCCATGTTCGAATATCGCACTTTGGCGTGTAATAAAGCTTTGCTTACATAGTATACTGGTAGTTGGTGCGTCTTTGCTTCTCGTACAAGCACTGAACTGATTAAATCTTCAGCTACTTCCAAGTATAGCAGCAGGGGTTCTCCTTCTTTGGGTTTACTGAGGATAGATGTCCAACCCAAGTAGTTTTTCAACTCCTGGAATGCCTTTTCGCATTCTAGGCTCCATTGGAATTTCTTACCACCTTTGAGGAGTTTGAAAGGGTTGACACTTTTCAGTGGCCCTAGAGATGAAGCGATTGAGTGCGGCTATTCTGTTAATGATTCGTTGCACTTCCTTGGTCTTTTGTGGCAATCTCATTTCGATCAGAGCCTTAATCTTCTCTAGATTGGCTTCGATTCCCCTTTCATTCACTATGTAGCCCAATAATTTACCTGAAGCCACACTAAATGCACACTTTAGAGGGTTCAGCCTCATGTAGTACCTTCTTAGTATTTGGAAAGCTTCTTTCAGGTATTCAATGTGCTCCTCAGCTTAGAGGTTCTTTACTAGCATATCATCGACATAAACCTCCATGGTTTTGCCGAGCTGATCAGCAAACATCTTGTTAACTAACCTTTTATAGGTGGCCCCAGCATTCTTCAGACCAAAGGGCATCACCTTATAGCAATAGAATCCCATGTAAGTGTTGAAAGAGGTGATGTCCTCATCGCCTGGGAACATAGGAATTTGATTGTAGCCTGAATAGGCACCCATAAAACTTAGTAGCTCATGCCTAGCAATCGAATCCACTAACTAGTCGATCCGAGGGAGCGGGAAACTGTCCTTTGGGCAGGCCTGGTTAAGATTAGAAAAGTCAATGTAGACCCTCCATTCGCCATTGTGTTTCTTCACAAGGGCGGGATTTGAAATCCACTTCGAATAGTTGGCTTCATGAATGAAGCCATTGTTGATGAGTTTTTCTACTTCTTCTTTCAGGATCTCATACCTTTCGGCATTCAACGCCCTCCTCATCTGCCTGTGTGGAGCACAGTTCAGGTCAATTTGCAAGTGGTGGCAACTGACTTGAGGGTCTATCCCAATCATGTCTTCATGTCTCCATGCAAAGACATCTATATTCTTCCGCAGGAAGTCTTTCAGTTCTTTCTTAGCCTCTTTTTCCAATTCCTTGCCGACCTACAAAACCTTAGATGTGTCATGTGGGTCTACTAGGAATGTTTCCATCTCCTCCGTCGGGGTAGTTTGGGATTCTGATTCAATTACCTTGTGGTCCAACTCTTCCAATGATATTTCGGTTCTGGCTTTTGCCATGATAACGTCTCGCGTCAAAGGTTACCCTTTTTCAGGGGCCTTTAACATCTCAGTATCCAGCACCATATTGACTCACAGCTCCACCTTCCTCAGATAGTTAAGCTAACACTCCTTGGATCCCATCTGGTCGCCTCAGATAGTAGTAATTCCTCGTTCCATCGAGAACTTCATGCATAAGTAATGGATGGAAGTGACTGCCCATAATTCTTTCAGGGTTGGTCTCCCTAGAACTTCATGATAGGCAGATCGACGATCAACAAATAAAAATTCCATGAAGTGGTGTGCTACCTGGGGTGGAGTCCCCATTTCAACAGCCAAAGTAATCTTACCTCGACGTGGAAGTATTCTTGCTTCAGACGTCTCTCTAGAACAATGTATTCATATTTAGGCCTCTTTTTAGAGTTGAAGGGACCTCTTTGTCTGTGATTTACTCGTAATAAGTTATTTCGTCAGTGAAGCGAGCAAGGTGCCCTTTCAAAGTCTCCCCTGCTGCTTGTCTCATGTCTTGCAAGCGTTGTATTGGAGCATCTCCCTCTTTTCTTGAGAGATAATGGTTCAGAAATGCATTCTTCAGGTCTGGCCAGCTCCTTATGCTAAGTGATAAGTGTATTTTGTACACTTATTTAGGCCATTGAATTAGAGTATTTGTAAGTAATTTAGATGAATTATAACTTAATTTTGTGTTAATTATGTTTGTTAGGTTGAACTCAATGCAAATTGGTGGATTTGGAAGAAAGGAACGAAAAACGTGCGAAAACGAAGGACATCTAAAAAGCGGTGATCAAAGTGAGAGCCAATTTCTCCGTGTCTGGATATCGCACTTTGGCGGGTAGTAAAGTTTTACTTACGTAGTACACTGGCAATTGGTGTTTCTCTTCTTCTCGCACAAGCACTTAACTGATTGCATCCTTAGCCACTGCCAAGTATAGCAGCAAGGGTTCTCCTCCTTTGGGTTTACTGAGGAGGGGTGTTCGTCCCAAGTAGTTTTTCAACTGTTGGAATGCTACTTCGCATTCTGGGGTCCATTGGGATTTCTTACCCCCTTTGAGGACTTTAAAGAAGGGCATACACTTTTCTGTGGCCCTAGAGATGAAGCAATTGAGCGCGGCCATTCTACCAGTAAGCCGTTGTACTTTCTTGGGCTTCTGCAGCGACCTCATTTCGATCAGAGCCTTAATTTTCTCTGGGTTGGCTCCAATTCCACTCTGATTCACTATGTAGCCCAAGAATTTACCTGAAACCATGCCAAATGCACATTTTAGAGGGTTCAGCCTCATGTGGTACCTTCTTAGTATCTGGAAAGATTCTCATAGGTGTTTAATGTACTCATCAGCTCGAAGGCTTTTCACCAGCGTATCATCAACATAAACTTCCATGGTTTTGCCGAGCTAATCAATAAACATCTTGTTGACTAACCTTTGGTAGGTAGCCCTAGCATTCTTCAGGCCAAAGGGCATCACCTTGTAATAATATAGCCCCCTATCAGTAATGAAAGAGGTGATGTCCTCATCGCTTGGGAACATAGGAATCTGATTGTAGCTTGAATAGGCGTCAATAAAACTGAGTAGCTCATGCCCAGTGGTTGAGTCTACTAACTGGTCGATTCGGGGGAGTATGAAGCTATCCTTTGGGTAGGCCTAATTGAGGTTAGAGAAATCAATGCAGACCCTCTATTTACCGTTGTGTTTCTTCACCAAAACGGGATTTGAAATCCACTTCGGGTAATTGGCTTCATGAATGACGCCATTGTTGATGAGTTTTTCCACCTCTTTTTTCAGGGCTTCATACTTTTCGACATTTAATACCCTTCTCTTCTGACTGTGTGGAGCACAGTTTGGGTCAATTTAAAAGTGGTAACAGCTGACTCTTGGGTCTATCCCAATCATGTCTTCATGCCTCCATGCAAAGACATCGGTATTTTTTCGCAGGAAGTCTTTCAGTTTTTCCTTAGCCTCTTCTTCCAGTCTCTTGCCGACTTGCAGAACCTTAGATGCGTCCTGTGGGCCTACTGGGAATGTTTCTAGCTCCTCCATCGGGATAGCTTGGGATTCTAATTCAATTACCCTGGGGTCCAACTCTTCTAAGGGTATTTCAAGTTTGGCCTCTGCCATGATAATGTCTCGCGTCAGAGGTTACCCTTCTTCATGGGCCTCTGACATTTCAGCATCCAGTACCATATTGACTCTTGATTCTACCTTCCTTAGAGAGTTAAGATAGCACTCCCTGGATCCCATCTGGTCACCTTGGACAGTGATAATTTTCCATTCCGTCTGGAACTTCATGCAGAGGTCATGGATGGAAGTGACTGCCCATAATTCTTTTAAGGCTGGTCTCCCCAGGATCCGTGATAGGTAGATCAGCGGCCAACAACTAAAAATTCCATGAAGTGGCGTGCTACCTAGGATGGAGCCTTTATTTCGACAGCCAAAGTAATTTTGCCTCTGGGATGATGCTATCCCCGGTGAATCCATAGAGGGGCGAGGTCGTTGGTGTTAGCGCGTGATCAACTACCATCTTATTGAAAGCAGATCTGAACAGGATGTTGACTGAACTGCCATTATCCACGAGCATTCGTTTTAGCCCGTTGCGGGCCACCATGGCTCTGACTACCAAGGCATCGCAGTGTGGGAAGTGCAAACCTATCGCGTCTTCCTGGTAAATGTAATAGGCTCCACGATTCTACCTCTTGAAGATTGACTTACTATATAGCTTGCCATGGGTGGACTCCTCGCCTCTTTGATATAATTCCTCTGAACATTTTTTTTATTCGCCTCCTACATGGGATCCTTCGATAATAGTGTCAATTTCTCGAATGGCCTATTGTTCGTTGGAAGCAGCTAAGTCCCTTCTGGGATACTGCCCACTCCAGGGCCTTTCCCTATCCTCATTCTTGTCATTTCGTGGCGAATGTCGCCTCGTTTCACTTCTTCTTGGGGAGTTCGTTAGCGTGTTACCCTGATAGTTGTGATTCCTTACGTTACGTGGGTTTCTGGCAAGCCTATATGCATTTCTGCACTCACTTGTGTCATGGCCATAGTAGCGAAGGAAAGCGCAATAAGGCCGTGATTCTTCTGGGGCCTATTTCTAGGCATCCCGCCTCGCCCTCTATTTCTAGAGGTTGAGGTTCGTCAAGTGTTTCTAGCTGAGTTGTCAATGTTAGGCCCAACATTTTCATAAGCCAAAGTAGGCATTGCATTCAATGTAGCAGTGGTCAGCGCTTGTCCTGAGGTAGGGGCCACAGCGTGTCCAGCCTGAGTCCATTGTTGGCAAACTATTTGGGAGGTGGGTCATCTACTAATTTACCTTTGAGGGAGAGAAAGTCCTTGGACAACTCTGTTTCGATGGTCAATCATCTCTTCGTTGACAATTTCTACTTTCATCATCTCCACCAATTTGTCATATGTGGAAGGATTCTTGCTTCAGACGTCTCTCCAGAACAAGATTTCATATTTAGGCCTCCTTTCAGAGCTGAAAGGGCCTCTTTGTCTGTGACTTGTTTGCAATAAGTTATTTCGTAGTGAAGCGAACAAGGTAGCTCTTCAAAGTCTCCCATGCTGCTTGTCTCATGTCTTGCAAGCATTGTCTTGGAGCTTTCCTCTCCTTTCTTGAGAGATATTGATTCAGAAATGCCTTCTTTAGGTCTGGCCATCTCCTTATGCTAAGAGGTGGTAATCTACTATACCATACTTTAGCAGCTCTGCCAAGAGTTAAATGGAATGCCCTGCATTTCAAATCTGACGAGGTGCCTCTGAGGCTCATCTGTGTTTTATACTTATTGAGATGTTTCTCTAGGTCGCCCTTTCCCTCATATTTGGGGATTTTAAGAGGAACAAAGTTATAAGGCATCGGAAAGGTGTGAAGCTCCCTAGAGAATGACAGGTTGTCATCATCATCATCCTTTTCATATGACATGCATGGTTCGTCTGAGTCATTTCCATCTATTATTGGGCAAGGTGGATGCTGAGCAGCTTTACCCATGTTCCCCCAATCCACAATATTTCGCCTCTCCTGCCTATTTCTAGGTGGAGGGGTTTGAGCTTGGGTTTGCGTACGCTCCTGCTGGCGAGCCACTCGGTGTGTGGGTTGGCCCCTATTTCTAGGTGCTCATCCAATTCTATCAAAGACACTAATGGACTTCTGGGGCTGCTCTTCATATTCTAGAGGGAAGTTATCCCCTCTTGTAGGGGCGTTGTCAGTCGGAGCGGCAGTGTAGTTCGAAGTGTCCATTCCTACTTCTCTTTCAATAGGGACTTCGCCTTGGGGGCTCAAGTGAGTCCTTCTGCTTGATTTCGCCTTAGGTCATCGATGGGCTGATTGTTGAGGGTTTTGTGGGGCTTGGAAACCACCCTGATTCTGCACCTACATGAGGAGTTCTTGCATGGCAGCATTTTGAGCTACAATATTCCTCATGTTTACTGCCATAGTAGCCACTCCGGCCATTAGATGGGCAATCATGTTGCCCCTACGGTACCAGTGGTGGGGCCGCTGATGCGTCACATTTTGAGAAATCTCTTCTTTAGAGATCTCTCTTGTCCTCCGTAGGTTCACATCTTCGCCACTGGAGCTCATGGTCTGGAGTGGCAAATTTTTTCCCTTTTTGGCAGAGCTTATGTATAACTGATTTTTTTTCAAGAATCGATCCCTTTTTTCAAGGGAGAATATCAATCGGATATTCGGACAAGCTTTTTGGTGGGAAGACATGTGGTTAAAGTAAGTTTCCCATAGATGGCGCCAATCTGTTGACCTCGAAAAATGGCTCCTACATGTGGCTAACAGAATAAGTCTTCAAGTCAACCCTTCCCTGTATACGTAGCACGACGTCAGTCACCCGTGGCTTTCCCAGAGAGGTTTGGAGCGGCCACAAGCACTCAGACGGTCAAGTTAGTTTAGTTTCAATCGGAAGATACTTCGCCAACGGTGAAACACCCACCGAGAAGTGGTTGATATAAATGTATGCTAATAGGGTGCCAACATGTGAGAGAGGGAAAACGATACCAAGTTTACAATATAGTTGGAGTAGAAAATGGGTTTTTCGAATCTTTCTTCAGGCAAAAGGAGGTTGTATTTATATTAAGGATGGGAAGAGGAGAGCCGTTAGATGAGGAGACACGTGTTATCAGATCATCAGGGCTCGTCCCATCCTAGGTGTCAATCTGTCCTTCCATAGGTTGGATGGTATTTAAGTGTTTCTGACAAAAGTAGTTAAATTGATCGTTTAGGGCCTGCCATACGTCATAGCAGTCAGGGATTTGACTTTGGAAAGATTCATCGTAAGAGATCTTTGCAGGGGCGAGGCAAGGTGAGACAGGTGTAAAATTGTAGAAGCGGAATGCTACGTCCCATCAGTCAGGGGTTTGACTTTGGATAGATTCGCTATAAGAGATCTTGGCAGGGGCGAGATGAGCAAGTGTACAATTGTAGAAGCGGAGTTCGAGCCTTTGCATCCGCATTATATTGCAGATGAGTTCGGTTCCTTCGCTAGGGGTTATTCAGTTCGTCTCCACGCAATCGCTTCGGTTCATGTAATCAGTTCGTCCCATGTGCAATCACCTCGATCAACACGTGGCTCGGTGCGGGCCACCCCATGCTACATGTGGCAGGTGAGGTGGTAGGTCTAACGCAAGCCCGTAACAGTATGCACTAAGATTGGGTGCAAATGTTAATCGAGCACCTCCGCTCCTTCTCTACCACTAATCTTGATCGACAAAAGGTGGAGTTATTGAAATTTGATATTAGGGATGAATGGTTGGTATAGGTTCCTCTACTATGTCTCCTTCATATAATCAAAGTAGTAAATCTAATGTAGGTCCAGGTGGAATGTTTGCAGAATTAGAAAAATATTTTAGTCATCAAATGGTAAGAGCTATAGATCTAGCCGATACAATGGGTTTAGATTTACTTATTTTTGTAAATGTCACAAACTAATATATCCCATTTGTTTCTATCATTGCACGTGATCTACTAACACTTTCAATTAACACTGAAACATCGAAGTCTTTTTTTTAGTGCAGGTGGTCAAGATCCATCTAATTTTAAAAATCAGCTCTAATAAGACATTTTAAAAAATTTAATGGGTCTAAAATATTGGCAAGATTCTCATTATCGAGTCCAAAATCAATATGCTAAAATTGTTTCTAGTCAAGTAAATGATATTTAATTTTGCCATATTCATAATTTGCTATTTTCTTAATAATATTATTTTTTTTAAAAAATGTACACAACAAGTTTTTCGTGTACAATTTAACTCCACTTACTCGAAAATTAGGTAGCTAAACCAAATCCCAAAAAATGAGGTTTTTCAAAATTACAAATAATAATAATAATAATAATAATAATAATTGTATTCGCAGGCCAATCCAAGCTCGTAGATACAGGGGCCGAGCTAGCTTAGCTCAGCTTATTGCCACTCTACATATAGTCCCTATTTGGCGAGGATTAAAATCTAGATTTTAATATAAATCAAAGTTAATAATTAATTTCTAATATATAATTTATGGGACCCACAACTTAACCATACATTTTATCAACTTTTATCAAATTCTTCTAAAAATTTGATTTCAATCCCCATCAAACAAGAGAATAATATAATTAATTAGACCTTTATTTAAAAACATATAGCATATTTAGCCCATGTTTGGAGGCCATTTTTTGGGGAAAAACATTATTTTGAATACTGAATATTTTAAGAATGTGCGATTAAAAAGTATGAATAATTTAAGTTTATATGAAGAATATTTTATTGTGTGAATGTATGGTTGAAATGAGTATAAAAAAGGGGAGAAATTGCAACTGCGGTCCCAAATCTTTTCGCTTTTGTAGACATTACCTCAACCTTCAGTTTGTATCACCACAAATTCCAAACCATTGAGAAATTCGTAGATGCAATCCAAAACGACGGAGAATGTTAGTTCCACCGTCAGTTGACCTCAAAAATGGAAAAAATGAAAATTTTGACCAATTTAAATAGGGGCATTTTCGTCCAATTCTATTTTCCCTTATTCACTGTACTTCATTTCCCTCCTTTTCCAAGTCTTATGTATTCTTCTCTCTTCCATTTATCTTAGATTATTTTAGCATAAATATGGAGAGCAATGCACGTAGGTACGATGACCATGTGCAGATGATGACCTCATAGACGAACTTGAACCCAAGAAGAAGATTTCTCACTTGTCCACGACGTCATGATGTCAGAGGATGTAACATCTTCAACTGGTACGACCCTCCAATGTGCGACAAATTAAGGGAGATAATATCTGAATTTCTACATGTTAAAAGAAAGATGGAAGCTGAATTGAATACCCTACGTGCAAGAAGCCGTGGTTCATGGAACACTTGGATATTAGGATTTTTATGTGGAGTTTTTTGTGAAATGTGTCTGTGCATAGATATGTGTTAGGTTTTTTAGCTTAGATGTTGTGTTTGTGCTTTGGAAGTTGGGTTTATGAGTTAGAAATAAAGTGTTGTCTATTGTCTTATAAGTTATTTTCCATTAAATAAGACATGTTATCATTCAACAGTGTTGCCCTAATTTTCATTTCTCACAATCTCCTCCCCATCGTGAGCAAATGCTTCAAACATATGTATATTCTTTTAAATGACTTTGCCCTTCAATTTTCACTGTATTACCAGGATTATTTTTTTTCAACTCCTCACCATAGTCCCATAGGATCTTGTACTGTTCACCCACAATTCCATTCACAACTTCTACACATTTAGCTCTTGTCCTATAAAATTGATGCTTAGAAATCCCATACGTGCAATCCTCCTTCATTGTTTCTATATAGTTATTCATAGACATTTTTTGTTCAGATCGGAACTCCTTTATATACTTTTTTACCAAGTAACAAACATGCACTCTTCTATTCTGCCACACCATTGTGCATGTATATTCATCTCTAATTGTGTTAATCCTAAAATATTTGTCTGGTTGCTAGTAGGCGTACAAAACCCATGGACAGCTATCTTGACATTTGACTCGTAGTCTTGTTTCTTCATTCTTTATATATCTGACATGCCTTGCATTTTTAACTGAATATTGTACAACTACATCCCTTAACTTCATGTCTATAGGATTAAACCAAAGCTCAGTCATATTTGGATTCAAACAGTTTAGTTTTAAATGATATGAACATATAACAAAATCTAAAATTTATTCTTCGTTCCTATTTGGAATTTTGGATCTTGCATGTCTGTAGCAAGATTAAACCAATGCTCATGCATGGCTCTTCAAGAGCCACCAATTTCTTTAGTATCACTTGGAATACTTTTAAGATTATCAACTTATCATAGTCTATTCCATCACCATCTACATGTCATGCTCACCCTCATGTCTGCCCTCAGATTTCCATCACCAATATCAAACCCTCAGACAACCTGAAGAATGTATCTTCGCCATGATCATCTACAGGCACATCTAATTGGTCACTGAACTCTTCCATTAGGCCTTCCCCAAATTCAAATTCCCTATTTCCTTCTCTAGTGTCAATATGGTCCACATTTTCATCACCAAGGGGTGCATCATCAGGTGTTGCATCTGCAGGGGTGCAGCAATGCCTCATTATAGTTATGTAGGTCCACCACTGGTTCTTCACCTATAAGTTGATCACCCATATTATCATCACCTGTAGGTACACGATCTTCTGCATGTAAGTCACTCAATTCACTTACAGGATAAGGGATCATGGGAAAGCGGTGCATCATGTTGTATTGCAGCAAACGACTCATTTTGATATGCAACAGTAATTCATTGTAATCTACAGCAAAAGCCTCTTCATTGTGATCTACAAGTACGTGATCTTCATCTACATGTAAGTCACTCAGTCCACCTGTAGGAACATCAACAGAACTCCATGCATCCACTTTTATTTCATCAATTGTACCATTACTCTCAGTCTCATCCACAACATACAAGTTATCGCCCTTTAGAAAATCATCATAGACCTCCACTGCATAGTATTATGCTCAAACTGTTTGTCAACATCTAGTTTCCCTTTTTCTTCCATCTCCTCCAGCACCTAAACAATGTCAACATCAACTACTGAAATATCATGCCTTACTTTCTCATCCCATGGCAATTCCAACACTTCAACTATGGGCACAAACCACATCTCAAGAAGCCCATTCTCCCTAAACAACCTAACTATATTCATAAAGTCTGCATTTTCACCAATCAAAATGATACCTAACTCAATCTCTTCTTTTCAATCTTATAGACATGCCTCATTTTTCTAAAAATAGACTAGCATCTTTATAGAATTGTTTAGGAAAAATCTATTAAACCAATCAAGTGCACGTAGTCTAGATAGGCTATATTCCCATGTCCGTATACAAAATTTCGCATCTTTGTGAGAAATACATCGTTGTAATGTAGATTAATGGTAAAATAACTTAAATTTTCCCTGGGAAAAAAATCATAATAACAAACTATCATCAACACCAAACCCTAATTGAATGAAATGAATGCAAAAGCAGCGCGAATAAATATTGTAAATTTTATGATTCCAATTCAATAACATGCTTAAAATTATGAAATCATGCACTACATGATCACACTTCACAACCCACTGTGAGGCAATCATGTCTACAACCAAAAATTTTGAAAAAAAAAATACTATATACAGGTTTGGGAAGATGTCCTCATAAGTGACATGCAAAATCTTTTGGAATTTCATCAGACTATTGGCTATTTTCGTTCAACATTGTAGAAGATGAATGTTGGGGTTCATACCATGAAAGAGAATGAAGAGGGAGTGAAACTATATCTGACAAGCCGGAAATGAATTCAACTTTGATTACCGCAAGTGTACGGATCGTTCAAGTAATAAAATGGGTTTTTAAGTCCAAGTATCGTTCCCACAGAGATTGAGTTAGTTTGAGTTTCACCTATCTCGACCTTAACCGAAACTAAGGAAATTAAATGTGATGATTAAACTATGGAATTATCTAA
>CAIGRF010236386.1:0-13154 GCA_903798235.1 Fraxinus ornus
AAAAAAAAAAAATACATTTGTTCGAGATCTTAACATAGCTTTTAATTGAAACTTTATAGATTAAACAATACAATACTAATATATTTGTCTCTATACAAGTTAGACCAATAAATTGAAATAAGGTCTAACCGTATGATTTATACTTCCATATTCATTCCATTTCAAATAAATAACAATGAGAAAAATATCGTCATAAACCATTGTTTCATAGAAGTCGAGTATCAAATAAATAATATATATCAGGTAAAACAACTATCTTTTTTTATAATAAGCTCGTGTTTGACACACATTTTGGGAAAAAAATGAATTCTGGAATAGTGATTGATGGAAGAATGTATTGTTGAAAAATAATGAAAAGTTTTAGATTTATTTGTAATATTATTTTATTTGGAGAATATGTGATTAAAATGAAGAAAGAAAGAAAAAATAAAAATGAGAATGAGTGTCAAATAGGTGAATGGTTCGATTTGGTTTTAAGCGGTTTTCAACTATTGAAACTTAAACTCAAACCATTTTCAAATTATTTTGTTCGATTTTAAACAAGAAGTTCACGTGAACCTGAATCAATGATTATTATTATTATTTGGCAGTTGGCACTTAAGAATTATCATTGCAGAAATAAGAGCATGTTTGGTAATCATTAAAATTCGATTAAAATTAAAAATGTGATCGTTACTGGGTCCCATCTATCGAATAAAAGTCAACAATAACGATTAATTTTTCAATTTTAATTTCTATCAAATAGGCCCTAAATTTTTATTTATTAGAGAAATGAAGGAACAGTATATCCACGCTTTAAAAAAGCGCGTATGATAATATTATATTCAGTGAACAGCCTATTGGCGTAAAAAACAAAGCCACATATTTAGGAAGGGTTTGAAACCAGAGCTCCTCAACTACCACCGGATAGAGAAAAAGATAGGTGCCAACCACTTCTAACAACAGTATATACGTATGGCAGTTGTGTCCACGTCACTCACCGGCGCCGGATCTCAACTCTCCGGACACTTTTCCGGCCTGCGCAAGTCTTTTCTCAAGCTCGACAACTCCAACTCCAATTCAACTCAGTCTTTTTTTCAGAATGTGGATTCTCACCTACGTCTTTCGTCTTCTAGGAAAGGATGCCGCGCCGTCGTCACCATGGCTGGCTCCGGAAAGGTTATCTTAAGTTTTCGTAAGCTGTAGTTGCAGATTGTAGTTAGTTGCTTCCAGATCTAGTATATAATCATTAGAATAATCCAGTTCGTCTTGGGAATGTATTAATGTTTGTATAACGTTGATTATTCTTCAGTGTTCTATGTTGTTTAAATACTCCTATAAATATGCTTTTCCGAAAAGCCCGGTTCTTTATGAGATGTTATGTTTTTTCTGTTTATTTTCTCAGTTTTAAAGTTTAGTGCATTATGGACTTCATCTATTCGAAATCTAATCATTCTTCCCTTTTTTCTTGCAGTTCTTTGTTGGTGGAAACTGGAAATGTGTAAGTATAATATATATTTTTTTTTGTCATCAATAGATTTTATTATCTCCAGTTCAATTCAGTTAGTAAAAGTTTGTGTTAATGTGTATTGTGATTTCTCTGCTGGTTGAAGCACTTTGATGTCCTGGCTATTTTAAGGATCAGTCATAACATTCATAATTGGGACTGTAAATGGAATTAATTGATAATCACTTTAGTTTTAAATAAACTGGTTGTCCTTATTGTGTGATACCAACAGCAGACAAAGAGGAGTGATTTGTAACATTGACGGAAAGATGTGAAGACTAGAGGAATCTAAATGGCAAATAATGGATATAGGAAGAGGATAACATCAAAAAGCAACCAAAAACATAATCCTTTAAAATTTATAGGCAGATACTTAAAAAGTTGAATTTATATCCAATGAAATGTGAAAGTAGGGAGCTCTGTCAAGGAGAACAGGAAAATTTTGTGCATTAGAAAATTATTTGCAGTTCACTTCTACAGCCATCAAAAGAATACCACAAGTCCATTAAAGCTCAAAAATTCTTTGAATTTCTTGCTATTTTAGGCATACAATCATCTTTCTTTTAGACTTGTAGAAATGACCTGTTTTTTCCCTTCTGTCACTTCTGCGTGTATAATATATTTAATAATTTGAGTGCTGGTGATTTATTTATTTATTTTTTTTGTACCTTTATTTGACTAGTTTTTTTTTGTGTTATACTTAGAATGGGACAAAAGACTCGATAAGCAAGCTTGTCTCTGACTTGAACAGTGCGACATTGGAGTCTGATGTTGGTGAGCTACAACTACCTATTGATGTTTCATTTCATCTTAACTGAATAAAGAGAAGGGCTTTATGTTCTTTATAGCTGAGAGATGGGAGTAGTTGTTCCGCACTATCCTGTTTCTCATAATTCCGTCTAATTTAGCCTTCACGTAGTTTTGAAAAATACACAGATGTCTAGCTGTTTTTGGCGTCTGCATTCAGAATATGAAGCCTCTTCCTATTTTACAATGTAGGATGTTGAACATCGAGACTTATAGACTTTCATTAATTTTTTATTTGATGTTCTTGATACCAGTTGCATAATTATAGAGAAAATATCAGGAACTTTTAGTATATCTGAAACAGTGGATTCTGTCACATTTGAAGACTTTAAAGCAGCACGTAATTACTTTGCTATCACCTTCCACTTTGTCTGGTGTATCAAACATGTCATATTGGAAATTGGAATTTTCTCTTGCATCTGATATTATTTAGTTTTCATGCTTACTTATAAACAGAGTATTTGTATTTGGATCTCAGTTTTCCCTTGACCTTTGCAGATGTTGTCGTGTCACCTCCTTTTGTTTACCTCGATCAAGTAAAGAACTCACTAACTGAGCGGGTAGAGATAGCTGCCCAGAATTGTTGGACTGGAAAAGGTGGTGCTTTTACTGGAGAAATCAGGCGAGTCTCCTTCTATATAAGCTTAGAATACCAGTGCTATGCCACTGTACTCCAAGAATGAGGTGCTATGTTGTTTGGGACAAGAAATAACCGAATCAATAAATTTTCTTTATTGTGCTTACTTGTTAATGCCACAATGGTGTTGCCTAACCTTGTCTCTAAAGTGTATTGCTGCTGTGGAAATATTTCTAGAGTCAAACTACGCTTGACTGGGATATGGGCCACGCATATGGCATGGGGGACAGTAAGAAGTAAAATTTAATTTTTCTTCGACATTCTGATGGCATAATGCATGAATAAGCGAGGCAAATTTAGGATACATATGCCTAGTGTGGGAGCACTTGATTGTAGTACTGATGTTTCGTGGGATATATAGAGATCGTATTTGAAGTAGATGTAGTTTCAAATATAGGTATTTTATAGGAATTTGTGCACACAAATTTTCTGAATTTCCCATGGTACTACATTCTGTGGGCTTTTATTGGCCATGGATGAGTTGTCTAGTCAGTTCATTTTTTTGAATATTCAACTTATTGATCATTTTCTAAATAAATACGGATTGGTTGAGCTGTATGAAACTGATTCCTTGGCTGATGGGACATCTTGTCATGATTAAGATTTTGGTGAAAACGTCCACTTGTCAGTTGTGTTTAAGATATTGAAGCAGTCATGCTTTCCCCCCTTTCATGGCTATGGCTATGAAACTAGTGCAATCACGTAATCGGCCGAGTAATCCATATACTTGATAAAAGAGTTGTATTGTATGTTTTTGAGTTAGTACATTTTGTTCTATGTTAATGTGTTAATATCATGGATTCGACAAATTTTGTTTTATGTAATAAGCAAATTTGGCCTTCTTTGTGTAGTGTGGAACAATTAAAAGATCTTGGATGCAAGTGGGTTGTTCTCGGGCACTCTGAACGGAGACATATAATTGGAGAAAATGATGAAGTAAGAGCAAATAAGGATCTTTATAATGCTTCCATTGAAAGAGCTATACCTGATCAGATAACTAGTTGTCTCTGATTTATTAAACCACTATGATGTGTAGTTTATTGGAAAGAAGGCTGCATATGCCTTGAGCCAGAATCTTGGAGTAATAGCCTGCATAGGAGAGCTGTTAGAAGAAAGGGAAGCAGGAAAAACTTTCGATGTCTGTTTTCGGCAAATGAAGGCTTTTGCAGGTAATTATAGCTCCTCTCTTTCTCTGAATTATCTTTGAGATGTCCCCTCACCCTGAATCAATCTGGAATCCTTTTAAGAAACCATCCTTTGATTTTTTCACCATATTTTATTCTTTCACGATGTGCAGATGCTGTGCCAAGTTGGGATAACATTGTCGTGGCATATGAGCCAGTATGGGCCATTGGAACTGGTAAAGTGGCCACACCTGAGCAGGCTCAGGAAGTGCATTTAGCTGTTCGCGATTGGCTTAGTAAGAATGTTTCAGCAGAAGTTGCATCTAAAACACGTATTATTTATGGAGGTGGGAACTTTAGCTTAAACTTCGAAATTTAGTTAAAAACTATATATTATATCGCCTCTATTTCTCAGTGGCATATTATGAATACCATGAAATTGCTGATCTCTCCCACTCAATCACACTTACTATTATCTCCAAGAAGCTATTTATCAACTCAATTGTAAATCGACTAGGAAATTTAGTTAGTGCTGGAGTGGTGGCCAATTTCCACATTTGGCCAATTTACTTAAATTTTCTGTATGTTTTGAAATTTTCTCCCCAGGTTCGGTCAATGGAGGAAACTGCGCAGAGCTTGCAAAAAAAGAAGATATTGATGGATTTCTCGTGGGCGGCGCTTCCCTAAAGGTATTGCCATGCTATTCATATGGTCTATGTCAACTTACAATCTGTGAAATGGACAAACACCTCTACCTTGTTTCTTTCCCCTTTTCTCATTTCTCTTGCCTTGTGTCTGAATAAATTTCTGATACATGCTCGTGGATAAAACCGGTGAAAGGGGAGAGCTCTCTATGCTTTCCATTTTACCAAAATACACGGGAAGCAATGTCCCCCGTACTTGTATAAACGGTTCCTTGTCTCGATGACAACTTATAGTAGCTAAATATGTAAAAATGTTTTAAGAAACAATATTTCAAGATTGCACCCAAGAAGCATGGATTCGGATACGTAATTCAAATACAATACGATACGGGTACGCTAATACAGCTTCTTCTTTTTTTTTTTTCAAAAAAAAAAAAAATAGAATTTGCAAATACGTATCTGATATGTAATGAGTTTTCAAGTATCCGTGCTTCTCAGGATTGCAATGACTTCACTATTAGATGCTTCTATGTGAAGTTGATCACTTATGCATCTTCGAAAGATCTTTTGTCCTCGTCTTTCCACTAGCACCCATTGAGGAGCAAGACTAGGTTGAGAACGGTGGCGTCATGAATTTCATTTTACAAAGTTGACGGCGATGATTTATAACACGTACGCAATAAGTGATCTGCTGTTATGAAATTGTGTGACGTCAATCTGTAAATTGTGGACTGCAAATTACAGATAAAAATGGTTGCTGGGTGAGCACGTGCACTACGAACAAGTTGTAGAAAGTGGGATGCAAGTGATTTTGTTTGTTGCTTGAGTAATTCTGGAAACCTAGATCCTACGTGGGGTTTGAGCCGTCAGCCGAGGTTCTAAACCTCCTGGTAATTCCCAGTATGCCAGGCTATCACCTTATGTTTTGGATCAAGGAAAATTGTTGTTGTGCCAGGCCCACATAATTTTAGGATGCCAGGACAAAAAAGAACCATGTCGGTACCCAGCATGGGGCACCCAAAACTGGGGTGTGCTGGCCCAGCCCTGTTGCAACCCGAGTCAGTGGTTTGAAGCTTCTCATTTTACTCATGACAGCATACTTGAGATTGATCTTCAATTTTATTTTATTTTTGTTGCAGGGCCCCGAGTTTGCGACCATTATTAATTCTGTGACTTCCAAGAAGGTTGCTGCATGAGTCGACTCACAAAACGGCTCAGAGCACCTAGCAATACAACAAAACTTAACATTGTGAGCCGTTTCTATTTTGAGGGTATTTTGATCACCCCCTTTGTCATCCATAATTATGCGACGAAGCATTGCTTCATTTTGCTTCGCATAATAAATAATGTGTAAGTAACACTAGAGTTTTATGTCATATGACGTTTTTATATTATAGTTCAATAATTAACAATTTTGAAATTGTGGAGTGAATTTGTGATTGTTCATCATTAAAATTGATCTTATTTCTTCGTATTTCAGTTCATCTAAAAATTCAATTAGTTTATAATGAAATGGAAGGACGGATAGATACAAAATTTGTCTGTATATAGACTACAGTATTCTGCAAATCATAGCTGTTGAGTGTGATGAATGCATGAATTTGGACTGGACAATGTCTAGTTTGAAAGATAAGTTTTTATGGTTATTTTGGGTCAGTTTCTATTTCTTCCCCTATCAATCACACCCTTCCTTTCACGTAAATGTCACATTATTTTATTACTGTAAAAATATTTTTATTTCTGTTAACCATTGTCAATCATTACGGTCAATGCTTAATTCCTTGTATTTAAAACTCGTGCCATATGATTGGAGGAGAAAAACGCGATGAAATTAGCATTGTGTTCAAGAGCCTAAAAGAATATGCTTCGTTGATAACTATGAATAATCGGTTGCGTTGTCGATGTAAATTATGCCCACGTTTGATTTGATTAAAAATCAGATTTTTATTAAAATTTGATAAGATGTGATTGAAAAGTTGATAAAAATTATGAATCACATGAAATGTGTAGTTAAAAATGAGTTTGATGGATGAGTTTTAGATAATGGGGTCGAAGATGGCTAAGACCCTGGTTGATGGTCATTATTCAGCAAAAATAAAGTTTTGAAATATTGAATGAGTGATGCTTGGTGTACATAATTTAGTGTACATAAATGGTGTCCATACACTCACATGAGGTGGGGTCCGCTTGACTAAAATATTCGAGTGAACCTCACCTACGTAAGTGTATGGACACCATTATGTAACCCAAATTATATACAAGTAGAGTTATCCATATTGAATTTTGGGAAAATCTATTTGTACACAATAAATGACCGAACGTGTTACATAAGGGTGACGTGGCATATTTTTAAAGTCAAAATATCGGCACACAAAATTGAAAATATCGCCACGCTACAGATGAATTTGAAATTCAAAAACTCCAAAATGCCCAGATTCATTCTGCCCCAAATCAAATCGAGCTTTGCTACATTCATTGAAAAAAAGATTACAGAATCTTTACAGACCCACTGAGACCTGATAATAGGGGGGGTGGGGTTTTTTTTGACAATTTTTATTACCGTGGGGCCCACTCATATGAGTGTAGGTAAAACATCTGTAGGGTGAATAGTTATGTAAGAGCATCATTTTACAATCAAATCCTACTCACTCTCAACTCACTACAATCAAATCCTACTCACTCTCAACTCACACTCCCCTCTCCCGATCTGCACGAACTAAAGAAATCTCGCTGGCACATCTACCTCCAGTGAAGAAAAGACTCGCCTCCAGTGAAGAAATCTCGCTAGCACATCTACATTCTTCAGTTTAGTAGTTATTCCCTTTTCATTTCGTGTGTGAGAGAAAAATCAAAACATTGGGCTTTACTGTACATTTTCGTTTCCCTTCGTCTGTCCCGTCGCCAACGGTGAAATCACTCATACCCACCACCGGCCCTGAAAAACATTGGGCTTTACTTGCTATTTGAAAAATCACTGCATATACTTGGTATTTTCCGTTTTGAACAAAGTTGGTTTCAACTAATGGTTTGTTGTACTTGTGTTGGATTATTGACATAGAAATTTATAATTTTCACTTAAGCGGAATGTATGGAAATCAATTCTCCTAACTTTGTCACGTAATAGTTGGTTCTAGTTGGTTCAACTTGTGTGGAATGCTTATTATGTGTAGATGTTTATACTACTTGAGTTTAACACCAAACTGCTTGAGTAGTTTCCATATTTTCTTGCTTATTATGTGTAGATGTTGCATTTACATTTAATTGCTGATTCGAAGATTATTGTGATGTTATTTTTCGTTTTTCTATTAGAATTCTTCGATGGCTAGAAGGAATAAGGGGATATATCATTCATGTAGACGGCCAGGGTACATGTTATCAGATTGCCCCGAAAAAAGAAAATGCCCAAACTGTGGCCAAGGCTACATTAAATGGAAGGAGGTGGAAAAGCAAACCCATAACAAAGGTGGTTTGTTCTACTGTTGTACCACGACGGCTATCGGTTTTTTGATTGGAATAAATCTCCTCCCAACGTAGCATATCTGTTGCAAGATGAAGGTCAATCAAGTGGCATCACCAATAGTAGTGAACCTATTGATGATTTGTCGCGTATGTTGAAAATGTGTGCGAAAATCGCCGATAAAAAAGACATTGAAATTTCCCTCAACATCATAACAATGCGCGAGGGGAAATGAGGTTCGGAAGATGTTCTATAAACTTCGATGTAATGAGATGGTGATTGACTTTTTTTTATCTTTGGTGATTGTATGTTAATGACAATGTAATGCTTTAATGCTAATGGCAAAATGCATTGCACTAGTGTGGTGACGCATGTACAAATTCTTATCAAAACTCCATAAAGATCACTGCCAATACTCCCATACTTGCCCAAAACTCCCAATGTCAATTTCCATAAAGAGGATGTTGATTATAAAACTTCAGGCTGGAGAATTAGGAAAAGTGTTATCAGGATATGCCACAAACACCATCTATGTTTTGTGTTTGGAAACACGATTTCAATTGCATTTTGCATATCTCGATCTTGATATGTTATAAATCCATTTGGAGCTTTATCATACATACACTGAAGCCAGGTTCTGAATAGCCATACAGAAGTGCTTGTATCCTCAGATGAGACCAAACCACAGCCAAGAAGAGTTGATTGTCTATGATGGTTTATTCCAACAAAAGGAGCGAAAGGCATTTCGTACTTGTTAGTTAAGTACGTGGTGTCAAACATTACTACATCATTGAATTCCTTACATGCTTGTCTGCACCTGTTATCTACCCAGAAAACGTTCCTTAGACGGGCATCCTCATCCAAGTCTATACTAAAATAGAAGCCTAGACTACTTGCTTGCATCCTCGAAAAATAAGCTTGTATTGCAACAACGTCTCCTTCACGAAGTCTTAAACGACGTACTCTGTCAATGAAATTTCTACAATCCTTCTCAACACATGAAATATTCTCGTAACCACTGGCTTCAACTATGGCCGAATTAAAACTCTTGTGCAATGATATACCAGCGATGTCATTTATTTCAAGTTGTCTTTTAACTCATACGCTGATTTGGTGATTACATCGATATAGTCGTGATTTTGATGGGCTTGTTCTAGGATTGTGCTCCAGATAAACAATATTAATACGCCAAATTCCATTAAGTTCGGAACATGCAGTCAATCTCGCTTTGCAACTAGTTTGGATGGTTGGTTGAGGCTTCAAAACTGCATTTGTTCCAGCGTTTCGACGGCCTGCCCGACTACATGTCAAAGTTACATAATGTACAACCCCATCATCACCCTTCTTTGAATTTCTTTTCCTCACAGGAAAACCGACTTGGTAAGCGTAGTTTTTGTAAAACTCAAACACCTCTCTCTCATCCTTAAACTTCATTCCAACACTAGGCACAATAATGTGTGTTCCTTCCTATGAGGTCTTATCATTCGGTTTGTCATGTTTGGATAAAAGAACTTCCAAATATCCTACATTCACAGAAAAAAAAAATGACAAAAACCAATTAGAATAGTTGGCACAACACCATTGAAATATATAATTAAAATTGTAGAAGGAAATTAATAGAGAGAGAGATGTGCATAAATAAACTTGTTTCTTATATTTCCCACAGTTTTCACCCATTTCAACATAAACCAAGATATAGAAGTACTTAGTACATTTAGGCGTCAAATAATCATAGAAACGCAAATATTAATGGATGAAAAACGTAACAAATGTGCTATTATCAAGTCTTAAACGATGTACTCTGTCAATGAAATTTCTACAATCCTTCTCAACACATGAAATATTCTCGTAACCACTGGCTTCAACTGTGGTTGAGTTAAAACTCTTGTGCAATGGTATACCAGCGATGTCATTTATTTCAAGTTGTCTTTTAACTCGTGCGCGGATTTGGTGATTACATCGATATAGTCGTGATTTCGATGGGCTTGTTCTAGGATTGTGCTCCAGATAAACAATGTTAATACGCCAAATTCCATTAAGTTCGGAACATGCAGTCAATCTCGCTTTGCAACCAGTTTGGATGGTTGGTTGAGGCTTCAAAACTGCATTTGTTCCAGCGTTTCGATGGCATTCTCGACTGCATGTCAAAGTTACATAATGTACAACCCCGTCATCACCCTTCTTTGAATTTCTTTTCCTCATAGGAAAATCGACTTGGTAAGCGTAGTTTTTGTAAAACTCAAACACCTCTCTCTCATCCTTAAACTTCATTCCAACACTAAGCACAATAATGTGTGTTCCTTCCTATGAGGTCTTATCATTCGGTTTGTCATGTTTGGATAAAAGAACTTCCAAAAATTCTACATTCAAAAAAAAAATGACAAAAACCAATTAGAATAGTTGGCACAACACCATTGAAATATATAATTAAAATTGTAAAAGGAAATTAATAGAGAGAGAGAGAGATGTGCATAAATAAAGCATTTAGATTGGTTAGTGCAAATGTTGAAGTCAAAACAACAACAAATGAAAATTGAACTTTGAGAAACAATTTTGCATCTGTATAAATTGGACTTGTAAAGGAATAGAGCACCAAGTCTTAACTAATACAAAATCATCAAGGCATATAACTGCTCTTTCCGTTTAAAAGTCAGAAAGAACAATAAAAGAAAATTAAATGCCATAGCCATTTCACCAATGTTTCTTCTAGTAACTATTTCTCCATTTCAATTTAAGGTTTCCAACAATTTAAGCACAACAACCTTACAAAATGATTTTTACAGTTAAAAATAAAAAATAAAAATTTAAGGCACAACAACTATTTTGTTCAAATGAAACGAAGGTTAAGAAGACGTTACACACGCTGCCGTCGGCATCGACGTTGCCAATGTCGAAGTACCCTACTTCACTCTCCTCTGCACCTTCGTTGCGAATAGGATCAACAATGGACGGGGGTAGGAACGCTTCGTCCACCATCGGGTCGACGACGACGGAGTTGATGTTGTCAGCATCATGAAATGGGTTCTCACAATTGCACATTTTCACTCCTTAGATGAGTTTCAAACATGTTGAAATGAATGGAGGGTTATTTTCCATGGCAGACTGGCAGTAAATGGTGCATTTCCTTGCGTTTTTATGTTTTTTTTTTATTTGGTATATGAGATATTGACATTTTCAAATTCTCGCCACGTCAGCACACTGTCAAATATTCTGTAAATTGGACTGTACGTGTAGCACTACCCTTGAATTTTTGGAGAATGTGGTTAAAAAATAGAAAAAAAATTGGATTTACGAGTAAAATATTTTATTGTGTGAATATGTGGTTGAAAATGAGTACGAAGAATAAAAAGTTTTGCAATAATGATTGTCAAGGGCTAAATTTGTCAATAACATTCTCAAGTACCATGCTTATAGTTCATCTATACAAAAATGTTTTGTTGAGTTTAAAAAGTTTATTTATAAGTAAATAAGTATATTTTAAAATAATTTAAACTTAAAAAACTATACGTAAGTTTCTTATTTTTTACATTGTGTGGATCCATTTTTCCTATAATATGAATCAAAGTAATAACAAGAATATTTCTTCCAAAGAAACATAATGTTTTCATGAGATTGATCTTGAACTGACATCCAAACTCGTTTCTCAATAAATTTTGGCGGGTTCACAAACTCTTTGAAGTTTTTAATATTTCTATTAAAGTAAAACTTTTTTTTTTAAATGAATAATTCTTGTATTAAAAAACAAGTAATTATCAAGAAGAATGCGTGATGAATTGAAGATTAGAAGATAGGCAAGCAAATAATGAATCAATCATGTTATAAATATAGGAAATTTTGATAAACAACTCATGGTGTGAAATCATTGGAAGATGAAGAGAGGAAAAAAAATAAGCCATCATGCGTCTTCACGTCAACATCGATATGAATTTTGTAAAATTTGTACACTTTTTTCACAATGAATAGCCGCAAAAAATCTACCATCTCGCACCATGCAAAAAGTAACGCAACAACACCATCATTTTTTTTTGATAACCGTGGATATCTGGACCAACTTGCGCGCACCTCGACTAATTCCACGAAACCTTGCGCAACAACACCATCATAAACATCGTTTTCACCAATCTCACATAGCCTCCCTCTGTACGTTTACGATCTAACATAAAACTTGCATTATTGCATTCCCGACGCATTTTCATCCACACATCATTTTCCCAAATTTTACACTCCAATAATTTATTGTTTTACAATGCCCAATTTTCATCCATAATTCATTTATAGTCACATCTCCATTTAAAACAACATTCTTCATTTTTCATAATTATTTTTAATAACGTTCTAAAAAACTCGCCTAAGTGCAGCCTGTGCTCGAAACTCTAGCAAAACACTTCGTTCACGCCTAGACCCTTTTTCTTTCATTAATTTCTAAATGAATGATTTTTTCCTTTCATTTCTTTCGTCAGATTTTATTTGACTTTAATTTTAAGGGGGCGTGTATTCGATTGAAACTTTTAATGACTTTTTGGGATTTAAAAAGTTTAGAGGTATTCAATGTAAACTTTTGAACTCTTTAAAAGTATTGGTATATTAATAAGTCATGTTGTATTCAATTAAAACTTTTTAGAAGTTTCTATAAGTTTTGGAGTATTCAAATTTTTATAATTTTTAGAGACTTTTTATAAAAGTCTTCAAGGTACTAACTTTTAAGTAGAGTACTAAAATAAAATCTCAAAATTTGTTTCTCATTAATCACAAGATTTTGAGAGATTTTCACAAAAAAGTAAAAAATTATATGTACTTTTTTTCAATATTTCTCTTTCATTTTCTCACATTAGAGTTATAATTAAAATTTATTTGTTTCTATTGGTTTCTATTTTTCTTATTGTTTATTTCTATTTTCTATGAAAGAACTTAATTATATTCTTATAACTTCTTTTTTTCTTTTTTCATTTATTTTTTAAAAAATATATATGTTTAATTAAATCATAAAATTTTATATAGA
>CAIGRF010236488.1:17710-31382 GCA_903798235.1 Fraxinus ornus
AATTGTGACTAAAATTTTTAATTGTGACCTTTATATATTTATTAATAAAATATATAATTAATTCATTAATAAATTTAATGAAAATCTGATTTTTGAAATTTGAAACCTCTATCCTTAATTTTGAAATGATAATACTTAAAAACCTTATTTATGTATTGTTCCCTTTCGGGAACGTTACGCTTTTGTTTGATCCCCATTATTTTCAAAATATATTTCTATTTTCAAATAATATTACAACGCCACTGCTTAGTTTCGATTTCTTGTTTGGAAATGTGATTTATGTTAGACCTAACTCACTTTCAGGCCATGTTATTTTTAATTTATTTTTCCTTATAAAACAAATATTCATTTTTGAAAAAGTGTTCATCTTTTTAAATTTTACAAATAGAAATAAGTGCTAGATAAGTAATTTTTGTGGTTTATGCATATGTAATAATAGCCAGTGAAATTTATAGCTTGAAGCCTAGAAAAGTGCTCGATTAATCTGAAATGAAATATTTTACATATGAGAATCAGAATTGCGAAGGAAAAAAAAAATTGTAAACACCACGTGCCACATGCACAATATTCAGTACTAGATGAAACAAATATTAGTATAATGAACACAACCTTGCTACAATGACAGACTCAATGACAGAAGGGACATTTGTCAATACATGATTAAACAATTTGAAAAAAAAAAACAAACACACAACACCAAATCCCACCTTGCCACAACACCTTATCACCTCACCTCCTGACCCTGGCTAAGGAGTATTATTCTAAGGATTATTCTAATGAACAAAACCAAGTAGCAAAATCCGGTACTACAACAAGACAAACAGTAGTAAAATGAGTCTAAGCAACAAAATTCAGTACTTGACACGATTAAAACGGTATTACAATGAACAAGTCTAAGCAACAAGATTCAGTACTAGATACAACTAACAGTAGTACAATGAATGTGACTAAGCAACAATCCTCTCGCATGAACATGAAACAATCACACAGGCAAAAGCCTCATAAACTCGATTTCACAATGGCAAGACCACAGCTAGCTAGTGACTAGTCCTTCCACTAGAACCACAAAGGGAGAAAGGATCATTGGCCACTCCCGATTAACTTAGTGCATGTTTGGTACATGATACTGAATCTGAATCAGACTGGAGAGAATAATAAACCAAATTTTAACTTTCTTTTTATCCTTAATACTGTCGAGTACTTCAATTTTACCCACCAAACATGCACTGTTTAGCACAATATCATACAAAACAAAGTTATTCCCTCCATAACCTGTTAGAGATTAGATTTTAGCAAGGCAACTTAAATTATGAACGGTGTTAGGATTTGGAACTGGAAATCATCCAACAAGGCACCTACATTTTCTGTACACAATTTTTCCAAATCTAATTCTGTTATATACATAGCTAAAAACAAGATTTTATACATTCATGCAAATTTAATTTCAACTTCTCACATTCTTCGCTTCAACTGGCTGGTGTTAGCGTTTCTTCAGAAGCATGGCAAAGGATTCCATCCTGCAGAATCGCGGCTGAGCAAACATATTTAGGCATATATATTTAGTCTATGTCAACTGGAAAAAGGAATCCCGCACACTTATCATTTTACGTCTGCATGAGGAAACTTCATCAGCAAATGACAGTTTACATCCTAACTTTATTTCTGGAAATTTGTGAAACACGAAAAGTTTATTTAATGAGAAAATATCTCATTAAAGTTGTCAATATTTAGCAATCCTGCATGCTTAACTCTCGTGACAATAAAAGAAAAGAGACAGAATATATAGTAACAATTTCATGGTCATCAGTAAGAAAATGAATGAAAGCTGTTGATCATTTACATATAAAATCACATAACTCCAAGACATGGTGTGCCCATTACTTTCCTCTAATGTTTCTTTTTTTCACAAGAAAGGGAAAGGAAAGAGAAAAGGGCAGTCTCAGAATGAAGCAGCGTCGATTATGCTTACAGAATATAAAGAACAAAATATATTATGAAATCACCAGGCAACTGCACAACAGTGCTCTGTTTCAACACAGCATCATCCTCCACCCCTCAACCCAAAAACAAGGCAGGGCAAGACTAAGAAGTTACAATCTTAAGAAGCAGAAGGTCTCAGTTCGTATGAATTTGTAAATCTTATTTCCAAATTATAGGAGAAGAAAGAGAAGAGACCCAGATAATGAATTCATCAAAACTCCAGCAAGTTTGGCATACAAAGTTATGTCAGTCAAAACTCTTTCAATTCAATAGCATTTAGTTTAGATTAATTGTATAATTCGAACTGCTAAAAGAGAGAGGCGCACCATCACACAACTTCTAATATCATAACTATTTTTAGTAGGTTAAGAGCACTTGTTTATCATCCACGCACATGCATGTACGCATACATGTAATAGGATTCATGTCCATAAATGTTATGTTCTAGGTGATTTCCAAAATAATATAAATCAATAGTTAAATAAGGCATAGAAATGAACTTAATACTGGCTGCAGCTTTAGTGATCTCAGTTGTATAACAGGGTAGTAAATGATAACAGAAGTTCTATAATGCAGGAAACACGAGACCACAAAATAAGATTCGACACACATGCGACACAATATTTGATAATAGATTGGATGGATATGTGCGGCAATCTAAGATAATCTTCATATAACACAATATGTCAAGACATATAGGAGATAAATTTGATACAAGAATAAAATTCTCTCTAGATTTCAATGCAATTAATATCTGTCATGATAATTAAACAGGATTCAATAAACAAACACACGAGGAGAAAGGATTTCAGAATAGACTATTGCCCACAAAAAGGCAATCCATTAGCGCTAGTGTGCTAGATATTCAACAATCTTGCAAATTTTTATGGTGTTTACCATAATATAAAATGGAAAGATCAACTTTCATACAACTAGTTGAATAGTTAAACAGAGTAATGTGGAAGTATTAGCCAGGGAGAAATCTTATTGCATTGACATACCAGGTCCAGAACATTCAGAATGCATAATCTAAATGATAGCCAAAGCACTTGAGAAAATATACCCACGATAATTTGTCCCAAGAAAAATTTTAACCAGAAGCATCATCTAGGTCCCATTAGAAATAGAAAAAATACAGGTAACCATGTCTAAAGATCATGAGAGCATTCATTTGATCTTAACATTTAGCAAATGTTTGTAGTATGGTAACAGCAAATAACTCTCAGCAGTAAAGAATTGTCAAGGAACTGAAAATCACCATACAAAGTAGGTAAATGAAACCAGTAGACAGAAAGCCAATAAAATAAACTACAGAATGCATATTGACCGACTCAAATCTATGGCACATGAATAAGTTATACACATTTGCATAATTTAAAAACAGAGAGGTTAACTATCAAACGATAGAAAGATGAATTTACCTTATCACGTTGATGTTCCAATAAACTGCACAAGCCTCATATTCAAAATTGAGCCAACACAACAAGAATAGCTAGTTACAGATAGCAAGCTTCCCCGTCCATTCATCAGCACCAGCAACCCCATAATCAAGACTAATCTCCTTCATAGGAGGAATATTCTCTGTAGCAAATAACATAAGGTGGGGGAAAGATACATTATTGTGATCATACAGCACAGGTTGTACCATAACATTTGGAATTGAACTCTGGCTCATGTAACATGCCACATTCCTCATTCTTGATACATCCATGGCAAAATCCAAAGGAGGAATTGGTGGATATGACGGTCGAACATAGTCAGAAAATATTTGTGATAAATCCCCCCACTCTGCCCATCTGTCACCGAAACGACTTGGATAAATCAAACTATCACCATTCATTGTGAAAATCTGGGCTTGCTCACGCGTGAGAACAACTCCTGCATATTCACAAATAAAAGAGCCAGCTTGGATCAAGTCCAATGACCTCACTCCCCATTGTGTCTCCCTAGACCTAAACACTTCAAACCGATTCTTGATCCCCTTTTGGCTCACACGATTACGGCAACTAGGAGGGCAACGACAATGAGGCCCACACTCAAAAATCAATGGTTTTCCCCTCACCAGAATCCCATTCGAATCATAGGCGAACTCACCCCCATTTTTATTAAAACAAAAGCAATTATCCAAACACCCCCCAGTACATTCACATCCCGTCCCATTCCCATAATTATACACATACGATGGGAAAATAGTTGTAATAAGATACTCATGATAAACAGGCCCATAGTCCTCATCAATGTCATTAAAGAAAAATACTGGCACATTCTCCTTTTTTCTAGATAAATCAAGTGTGACGTAACCTTTAGGACGCACTTCCAGTGGCCGAACCCTAAGATTCCTCGCAAACTTCATTAGGCTACTTCCCATTTCCACCTGATTTTCAATCCTAACAAGCTTGAACTTGTAAACCCCAAACCCTGACTTCCCCACATCAAACCAAGTGTCAGTTATCCTGTATAATCCATCATAAACATAAACCTTACCACTAGCACTACCTTCATACTTAAAACCGCGAATGACTCTTACCTCCAAGCCATAATACATGCTCCTCTCCATGGCCAAGTTACCACTTTCCAACTTTTGGTGCATTGCCTGCCGGTTATGTTTGTCCTGTCCACCATGCCCAGTATAAATTATCACATCCCCTGAATCTTCATCATCCTCATAACCCCCAGAAACAATAATGCTGGTGGCTATCGGTTCTCTGTTAGAGCTCTGACTGGCCGGAACATAATCAATCCCAGCTTGAGGATGACCGTGCAACCCAACAACAACCAACTCCATCCTGAAAAAGAACACATCGCCAATTGCTATACCAGGGATATCGCCCAAAATCCTCTTATCGCGATTCAACCACAAACCCGCATCCCTCATTAGTGCCGCCGCCTTCAAATCTCCCCTTGTCCTCTTCTGAGGGACCAGAAAATCACGGTGTTTATCATCCTCTGAGGTAGAAAATATACGCAGGGAGTCAAAGAGCATCCTGGACCTCCGGATTAGGTCCCGGAAGTAACGATGGTCATCAGCTTTAAGATCCGTAACCCGGACTAGCTCAGAGGAGCGCTGAGGGTACTTGCGAGTTCCCCTAGGCGAAATTACAACAGCCGACAGCTGGGCGTCATTGTTTGCAACTTGGACGATAGCCCCATAATTGGGATCGGACTCAGGGAGAACAGAGAGCTGGCCGTGCCTCTGAACGCCCTGGGAAAAAGATGAGCGGAAGAGCTCGGAAATGCGGTGAAATTCAGAGCACAAATCGGGTTCAGATGAAGAAGAAGGAAACGGAGTTGACGGTGACGGGATGGAGAGATGGAGGACAGATTGTGAATTGGCTGTGATGGGAGGCGGCGGTGGCGGCGGCGGAAGTGGCGGTGGTTCATCGATGTGTTCGAGTTTTGGCTCAAGTTTCGGTGTAATTAAGGTGGTGGTTGAAGGAGATGATCTGGGATCAGGATATAGATTGAGGTCCAGAAATGGGATTGTAGAATTCATCTGTAATTTGCAAAAATTTGTTGTTTAAGGTAAGGGTTTGTTGCAGAGGTTTGAGAAAGGGGAGGAGGAAGAGAGAGACTGACTGGAAGAGAAGGTAATGTAAGAAAGATTGTAATGTAATATGCAAGAAAATCTGAAAAGAAAAATGGCTAAAGGAATGACTACAGTGTGTGATATGGTGGTTTGACAAATTTACAAAAGTGCCCTTTGAACACTTCGATTATATCGCACTAGTGAATGTTTGGCAAAGTTTATAATTGCTTATAAATTGAATAAATATTTTACCGACCTTTTGAATCACTTTTTATCTACATATTTGAAAGATCCACAAGTTATATTTTAATAAAAATGTTGCCACGTACATAATTCGAGAATGTAAAACAAATTACCGAAAATTTCTTGACATACAAGGAGTGATAGAGGGGGAAAAAATGATATCTAATATGGTAGAAAATCTAAACGAGAAATAATACTTAGTTCTTCTTTAAGTATCGTCTGATTTGTATTTCAATTTTTAGTTTTGAGTTTTAAGTTTTCTATTAGAGTGTTTGTTTTAAAATTGCTAATAACACGTTCGATTTGTAATTTAGAAAAAACATTTCTCAAAACGGAAAATTAGAAAACACGTTTGGTTTAAAATTTTGAAAAAAAAAATAAAATAAAATTGACTTATAACTTTTTATTCCATGAAAATTGATTATTAAAATAAAAATAGATCAATGTTAATATGATATTAAGTAATATATACATTTTAGAGTTGTTGAATTTTACAATATTTTTTCTCACTACAAAAGTAAAATAAATAATAAATAATAAACAGAGTTCAAAATAGAGAAAAATAAAAATAAATGATGTGGATTGGAATATTTTTATTTATGTTCATTTAAATTTATTTTTTAAAAATTTTATATAAATAATCATTAAGAGCTTGAACTTTTTTTTTATTTTTCGAAAAAAAAAATTTAATTATAATTTTTAAGAATCTTCATTGTTTTAGAATTTTTTTTTTTTTAATTTTTCAAAGTTTATATTTTTCAAAAAAATTAAATTTTTTTTTTTGATTTTGTATTTTTATTTAAACGCTTATTTTTCATATTTCGAGTATTTTTCAGTGTTTTCATAATTTTCACTAAAAACACTTCAAACGTCAAAAATACATTTTGAGTTTTATATTTAAAGTTTAACCTTGTTTTTCGAAAATAAATTTTCAGAAACATCGTATCAAACACATTTCAATGTTTTGCAAAACTAAAAACATATTGATAACAGCAAACCAAACACAGTAAAAGTTTCAGATTTACGTTAAATTATTTTATTGAGAAAATACGATTAAAATGAGTTTGAATAAAATAAATATTAAAGAACGACGCCCAAACATTTTATGTATTAGTATCTAGGCAGTGGCGGACGCATATAATTTAAATTAGAGAGGCACAATAAAACTTGAAAAAAGTTGTGAAAATATAAAAATGTTTGATATTTTATTACAATTGTTCTCTACACGTTTTCATATTTTGATAATTTCTATAATTGATACAAACAATTCATTCAAACAAGAAAACGCAAGAAAACACGTATTTACATTTACATAATTTATTCATAACTGATACAAACAATCAATTCAAATAATTTAAAGGAAAAATATATAATCAATATTCAATACTAGTAAACAATAAAACTAAACACAATTCAATAAATGTAAGCTAAATTAGATAGAATCATTCCACAGTCATTCTATTATTTCTATATACCCAACTCAAAAATCACTCCATATAACATAAATCATTTCAAACCTATTCCAAATCAATTTGGCCAATTCAATATATAAAATTCAAAAATCATTTCTGCACGTAAATCGGATAGAATGAAAATAACTAGAAATGTAATCCAAACTCATTTTCTATCCCTTTGAATTTTGGTCAAATTTTTTTTTTTTTTTTAAAATTATCAATTGTTGCCGCTACTGTTGATCTACTGATTACATTCCAATTTACAAAGGTAAAATAACTTAAATTGATTGTGTTTGAAGGCACAACAAGTGGAGGTGGCTTCTGAATTGTATGACAGACGAGGTCGACAATGACATAGTGATAATCACTTTACAGTAGTTTTAAAGCAAATTGGTCGCAAAAACACAAATTTAGTTTCTAATTAGTTGGAAATTTGATTGAGAAGTGGAAATTTGTAGTAGATATTACTATTTGCAGAAAATTATAAATAAATTTGAAAAAATTATAAGGGTTAGAGTTTTGGATGGTAAAAGAGGTGAGGGAGAAAGTCGCGCAAGAGGGAGAGAAAATGCTTACATATGTTATGATATTGTCCAAAAAGAAAAATAAATAAATGCCCAAAAGGTGGGGGTTCACGTCACCCCATGCGTCACTGAGTGTCCACCAATGTATCTAGCTGGTACATAAATTAAAAGGTTTTAGTTCTATGTATCATTGGTTTTTAACATTTAGACATTGAAATACGAAATTCTTTTTCAATACATCATATGGATTACTATCTCTAGACGACTAGACCTGAGCCAAAAAATCAAAAAACCGACCAAACCAATCTAATCAAACCAACTCGATCCGATTAAGATAGGTTTGACAAATATAATTGGTTTTTTTTTTTTTTAGTAAACAAAACCATGGTAAGTCGATTCAACCATTGTTTGAAGTCTCAACCCATTGGTTAACTGGAACGACTCAACTCACACCCACTTACATATTTATATTTTTCGTTTTCTTAAAAAAAATCAAAAGATAAGTCATAATTTCATAATTAAATCTCGATTCCCTCCAATCTATGATGTTATTGGTAAGTAATAGTACTGAAAATCTCTTTTCAAAAACTCATTGTGTTATACTTATCATTTTTCCATACTCAAACAGTCATGCTACATAATGCATAAAAAAACAACAAAATTCTTAAATTTTTTAATGATCTGTTTCTATTATTTTGATTTTATTCGCTAGTCAATAGTTCTTGTTATATAAAATTATTTACTTATTTTAGTTATAATAATCTAAGTGGACCCAATACCTAGAGAGAAAAAAATTCAATTTGGAATATATATATATATTATTTTAAACTTTTCCTATAAATAAATGGATATTGCGTGGATTTCAAATATAAAATACTCGGAAAATATTAGGAATCAAAATATAAAATATGAAAAAAGATTTTATTTTATTTTATTTTCCCCCCTTTTTCAACTTCAATCCTTTGTTTGGCTAGGTAGTGCACACGCTTTCATTGTAAAGATACTTGATTATGATACTTATGAATGAAATCAAGATTTAACTCAAAAAAAAAAAAATGTCATAGTTCTACATTTATTTTAAAGATTGCTAATCTTAAATGAAGCTCCAAATACTATAATTATTCAAGTTTTATAATAAAGAATAAAAAAATAAATTAAATAGATGAAAATGTGAAACCAACGAACTAAATATTTAAAAATTACCTTTCAAACAGCTTAATGGAGTCTCGATCCAAAAAAAAAAAAAAATCACTTCAAACAAATGCAATTTGAGATCAAAACTTTCTACAAAATTTCAATGAAAATAAAACAATTATTTATTAATAGATGTGGTATCTTGCAAGAGCGCTAATTTCATAAATTAGCATAACTATGATTATTTCTACGTCGTTTTAATAGATTATATAAACATGTCGGGGTTTTTTTTTACCCAAATTAGGTTGAGCTTTTGAGAAAATATGTTTTTCTTCTTTCAATGTGTTTTTACTAAAAAATATTGGGAAAATATTGTTTCATTTATTTCACATGATTTTTGATATTATTTCCATCTTTGTGGTATTTTTATGATTTGGCATGCACCCTATAAATATTAGACTATTTTCACAAGTTTTGTATTATTAAAATAAAATAATTTTGTAGGCATAGTTATTGTATTTGTTTTCTCCATATTAATAAATTGAATAAAAATAATCTGATCTTTTTTGTCAATTAATTTTTTGTCTTTTATCTTATTGTTTGTTTGCAATTATATACTTCATATTATGTCATATATATTATTTCGATCCATTTTACTTCCCAACAAGTGGTATCCGAGCTATTGGTTGTGATTTGTTCGAGGTTTTTGTTGTTGATGGCAACCCAAAGTATGAAATTTCGCTCTTAGATCATAAAACAAGATTTTCGTTATGAAAAATGAAAATGTGAGTTGTACCCTCACAGATGGATTTTGATGATGCGTTATTGGGATTTGAAAAAATGCCCACAACTTAAGCAACGGGGGAGAAACAACAGAATGATCAAAAGGCACTTTCACAGATTCATTTCTATCTTTCTAATAATATTCTTTAGGACATTTTGAAGGAGAAAATGACAGCTGCATTATGGTTAAATTGGAGCAATTGTGCATGACTAAGTCTAACAAGCAAATTGCATTTGAAGTAGAGGTTGTATTCTCATCACATGGCAGAAGGCGGATCTTTGGATGATCATTTAGCCGTGTTCAAGGAGATCATCACTGATTTGGGACTTTAGAGGTAAAGTATGATGAAGAAGGTTTGGCATCATTTTGTGTTCACCGTCGCTTCGTTTAGAGACGCGATCTTATATAGTCGTGATACTCTCATCATTTAAGATGTATGATGTCTTGTTTTCAAAAGAGAAGATTGAGCATCCAGTCAAATCTGAGGCTAGAGATCGAGAAGGCTTTGTTGTTTATGGTTATCGGAAAAGAGGTAAGTTGATGTCAAATTTCAGTAATCAAGTTTGTTATTATTGCAAGAAGAAATAATACATTAAGAGGGATTGAGACAAATTGCAGAACAAAGATAATTTGATTGCAATTCATGGGAAGAAATCAAATACTTCAAATGAGACCAACGTACCCGAGAGCTATTTGAGTGATGGAGATATTTTAACGATTTCCGACATGGAATCCAAACATGCGAGGAGTGGATTTTGGATACAATTTGTGCGTTCTATATATGTCACAATCATGATTTGTTTGAAACATATGAAGTGGTGACACAAGGTTTCATTGTCATGTGTAACAACGAACATTGTCGAGGTAGTTAATATTGGTAGAGTTAGATTGAAGTTGGCGGATGGAACGTGTAGAATACTTGATCATGTTTGACATATTCCAGACTTGAAGAAGAATCTCTTTTCGTTGAGTAATTTTGATTCAAAATGGTACACATTCTCTAGAGGAGGTGGAGTCTTGAGGATTCGAAAGGGTGTTCGTATTTTATTTGAGGAGCGGAAGATTTCATAGTTATACATCTTACAAAGGCGAACATAATTTACGAAGAAAAGTCAGCACGAATTTAGTATCGTGGTGGAGATTCAGTATGATATTGTACCTTTGGAATTTGGTTCGGGATTCATATTGAAGAATACTACTCAGTCGAGTTTGGAGGATATGGGGAATTTCTCTTTGCCACCATTATTTACGACTCCATCGCATTCAACTGCTATGGATAGTCCCATTGGAGGATGTTGATTAGGCAACACATGCTTTTAGCGTTTTTGAAGGTGTTGAGACTAGGCGGGACCTTCTATGAAAGCATTGGGAGTTGATTCTGTTATAGAGTGTCCTTCGACACAGTTTGATAATATCTAATTCTTCGTGAATTTTAGAGAACTTGGTATTTGAGTTCATGTATCCATGTTGGATACCGTGGAAAATGAGTGTTTTTTTGTTGTAGAAAGTTTGGTTCTTGTTGAAAAGTTCGAATTTTTTGTTGTAGTTGAATTTACTTTTCCAGATAAAGAAATTTAGGAACTTTGTTTGTTGTATCGAAATTTGTGTCAAGGTGAAGATTGTTGAATTTTTTTCCCAAATTAGGTTTTTGAGAAAATATTTTTTTCCTTCTTTCCACATGTTTTTATTTGGAAAATATTTGGAAAATATTATTTCCTTTATTCCACGTGATTTTTTTTATCTTGTTCCATCATTGTGGTATTTTTAAGGTTTGGCATACACACCTATAAATACTAAACTCTTTTTACAAGTTTTGTATTACAGAAATATAAAATAATTGTATGGGTACAGTTATTATAACCTTTTCTTATTGTTTGTTAGTGATCATATACTTCATATCGTGTCATATATATTATCCGATCCGTTTTATTTTCCAACAAAATATACAAAAACTAGATAAGGCTAAAAATTAAATAACTAAATAAATATCGTTGTGACAAGAAAAAGTAAGTTATTTCAATTCGTACCGATTCATATAGATCAGACACTATGTATAATGGAAATCACGCAATTCCTTTTGCCTTGAAAATCAATGTTTAAGGAAAAATATTTACTTTGATATGCAAAAACGTTGTTATATACACACACAGAGACACACACGCGCGCGTACACACACACACTTTTTAAATTGTTTAGAAGAGGAGGATGAGGAATTAGAACTAGTTTCAATACCAGAGTTTTCTTGATGTTGATAAATCGTGTCTTAACTGAGAATCTGGAGAATTTTCTCTTATTTGAAGATTATTAATCTTACTTCTATAGGACATTTATTGTAATAATGTCATGTTTGCTTGCATTTCCAGCAAGTGATAGTAGAGTTTTTTGAAAACCTTTCTTCGAAAATTGCCTTTTAGAATAATTTTTTTAAATAAAAGGGTTTTTGAAAATTCTTTTCCTTTTTAAAAATTTTTTCGTCTTTTGTAAGAAGGAAAACTTTTTCTTTTCAATTCTAAAAAAGGAGGAATTATTTTTTCAAGGCCATATTATTTACAGAATGATCCAAATTCTTGACAACTTTCAGATCTTTTTTATTTTAATTTGACTTTGAGTTTTAGATCATTGCAAACTGCAATGCCTTCTTTATTGATAAAATGAACAATTTCTCCATATGTAAGTTCATCATATGGAATATTTTCTTGATATTAACTTACTGAAGTTCAAACTCTTTCTACAAAGAGTTTTGGAAGTTCAGATATAAATCTTTCTTTCCAATAAGATTAATCACAATCTTCTCATTATAAGACACATGATAAAAAAAACATGTCAGAAAAATGCATAGTTCAACCCTAACAATACTTAAATAGGGGTGAATAGGTATTATATGCGAAATTAAAATATTAACGAATTAAATAGCAATAAGTCACTTTTTAATTCTTTTATAGATGATTAAACATGCACGTTAGTTTTAATCCTATGTTTGAATACCGCAGTTTATATAATTTAAAAAGTAAATAAAGCAGTAAATCAACACACGGTATGATCATGGATAAACCCAACTGGAAAAACTCCGGGCACTTTGCAGGCAATCCTCTATAAATGATTCAAACAACTTACAGTCTATCAGACTAGACGACACGTACTATCTGATCTCCCGACTGCAATTCCTACAGATCTCTACGGATCCTGTACTCCCCTACACCAATCTTTAGCTGCAATTTACCAAAACTCTCCATGGAATCTACTACATTGCAGCACTCCTAACCTTATGGAATCGTCTATCTCACGTGGATCAACGAAGAACACCTTGTTCCTCACAGACTGGAACTCCAATCAACTTTCCTTGATCTTTAGAACTTTGACAGATGTGGAGGAAAGACAGGTTGGGTATTTGGATTATGTGGACGATGATTTTCTCATCAAAACAATCTCACAGGACGAAGGTTAAAAGATAAAATATATGAATTCTCTCACAGATGAAGCTCTCTTAATGTTCAACTTTGACAAAAATCGTTCTGGGGTGTTTTGGTACATATAGCTAGGTAAGGAAACGAATGGGCCGAGAAAAAAGCTTTTAAATCTCGAAATAAAAATTTTCTGGACAACATTGTCGTTCGAGCGAGGGCTCAGCAACAGTCGAGCGACGAAGATTCTATTTTTGACGCTCAAGCCAGTCTAGCGAAAATTCGCGCCGTGTTTTTCTTCTTTTGCCATTCTCGAGCCCTAAACCTAAAAACCTTAACTTTATCTATTTGCACATTACTCTTTGACTTTTTATACAACTTACAATTAGGTCCTTTTTGTTTACAGAATTGTTAATTACAACATTAAAACCTAACAAGCTCCCCCTTTGGCATTCTGTGACAAAACTACTAACTAAAGTCAAGGTAGTAATCAAAAGTAAATTATAGACTCAAAAACCTATGCCGATGGATTTAACATTTTTATGTTGAGAAACGGTGAGTTCATAAGTTTGAAGTGATCCTACGAGTTCTTCAATCTTAACAGCGTCTAAGTCCTTACTTTCTTC
>CAIGRF010236491.1:0-13261 GCA_903798235.1 Fraxinus ornus
CGGTCAAGAAGAGAAAAGTTGTTGCTAGTAATAATAATATCATCAATATACAAAAGCAGATAAATAGTGTCAGACTGCTAATGAAAAATAAAGAGAGAGAGGTGTCTGCACGGCTGCAAGAAAACCTAAGTGTGAGAAGAAAGGAACTGAAGCGCTGAAACCAGGCACGATGAGCTTAGTTGAGGCTATAAAGAGTTTTCTTCAATTTGCAGACATGATTCGGGTATCCAGGATCAATGTACCCAGGAGGTTGTTCCATATAGACATTTTCAGTTAGAGTGCCATTGAGAAATGCATTCTTCACATCAAGTTAACGGAGAGGCCATCTGTTTGTAATAGCAAGAGAGAGCGCAACGCGAATAGTAATAGCTTTGACAACAGGGCTAAAAGTGTTAGTGTAGTCAAGACCGAGTACCTGAGTGTAGCCTTTGGCTAGAAGTGGACCCTTGAGGCGCTCAATGGATCCATCAGACAAATACTTGGTCTAAAACACCCATTTAGAACCGACAATGTTGGTGTTAGCGGGTCTAGGGACCAAAACCCAGGTGCGGTTATGTTGCAGAGTTTGAACTTCTTCATCCATAGCAACAAGCCATGCAGGGTTCTTGACATCAGACTTGAATCCTTTAGCCTTTGTGGAGGCAAGAAGAGCAGGAAGTAGTCTAGAGGATCCTAAAATACTAAGATTAACTGGATGGCGAGTCTTTAAAATGCCAGTTTTTGGCTCGTGTGAGCATAGGATGAGAACCCATCTGAGGAGCTGGAGCTGGAGTGGGAGAAGTGAGAAGTGGAGCAACATCAGAGTCAACAGGAAGTGATCGAGGCTCCGAGACGGTGAAGAGGGACCTGCAAGAGAGTCAGTAATCTGCAAAGACTCATCCACTGGGTTAGTACAAATAACATACGGGTTAGATCCGGATTGAGTAATATGCAGAGAATGGTGTAGAGGGGACATTGAAGTTGGGTTGAGATGGGGCAGATTTGGTTCAAGAAAATTTGAAAAGTGGAGCGAGGATAGGGGTTGAGCCTGATAGTTATTTCTAGAGGAAAAGTGGTTTTCATCGAATTGGGCATGTCGGGTGATATAAAGCCTGGAGGTAGTGGGATCAAGACAGCGAAATCCTTTATGAGAAGGGCGGTATCCTAAAAAAATGCAAGGGATACTGCGAGGACAAAATTTGTGAGGCATATAATCATGCAAACAATAATAAACACGACAACCAAAATGATGAAAATTCTTATCTAAAAGGGAAATATCAAAGTGGTTCACATGTCCAAGATGAGGCATGTAAAGCTTTATTTTTAAGAACAAAAATAAAAGTGGAATTTTCGCGCTCCACTACATATAGGCCGCCATCTCTTTTACCGGTTGCCACCACCCTTCCCGTTTGACGATTCTGGATTGAAAAAAAAAAATTAGTAAATGTAACAGAAAGAGGAAAATCAGATGTTAATTTACTAACGGACATCATATTTTTGGTTAGACGAGGAACGATTAAAACATCCAATAAATCAAGTATCGAGGGAGAAGAGCTGATACTGGTGTGAGTAATGGGTAGGGAAGCACCATTCCCAACAATTGCTTGATCCTTACCCGTGTAATTATTTGCTTGATCCAAGTGGGAGAGGTTCGGTGTCATGTGGGCCGAAGCCCTTGTGTCTAGGTACAAATCACTGGGCCCGGGCCCATTAAGAGAGCAGGAGGCGTTAAAAGCCTCAACGAGATGGGTTGTGTTGTTGACGACATCTCCTCTTCGTGCATACCTCTGGTTTCACTTATCGGCATAGTGCATTTCCTGCCGGCAGATTTGGCAGCTCTGTGGTCGGCGTCCCTTCCAGAAGTTTAAGCGTCCATTGCCACTGTTTGAAGAGGAGTTTCGTCCCTGTTGGTTGCGGTTTGAATGCCTAGGGTTTGGACGATTGGGGTCGCAATTTGTGGCTGTAAAAGCAGCAGTTGGAGGTCTAGAGGATTCAAGAGAACGATGGAAAATATAGGAGCTTTCAGCCTTGGAGACCAAATCGATGAAATAAGGTAGAGGCGCTTGGGCCATTTAGGCAGTGGAGAAACTTGTGAATTCCGAACCTAGTCCTCGAAGGAACCAATGAGCTTTATCATTGTCATCAACGGGTCTTCCAATGGCATGGAGTTGATCACAAAGGGCTTTCAATGCTCGAGCAAATTCTGTTACCGATTGAGTTCCATGCTTCATCAGTTAAAGGTCGTCCTTGAAACGAATTTCTCTGGCTTTTGATCGGTGACTGAAGGTGTTTTCGAGTGCTAGCTAGACTTCGCGTGAGGTGGAGAGGCCTACAACCTCGGACATGGCTTCCTCCGTGAGAGCATGAGACTTAAGAGGCGCTCATCAGTGTTTTTCCACGCCAGGTGTTTGATGCTTGGCGTCTTAGAGCCTTCAGGGTCAAAATGTGGAGGTGGCTGAAGAGTGCCATCCACATGGCCGAGTAGTTCGTGGCTTTCAAGTAGAGGAAGAAGCTGGCTCTTCCATAGGAGATAATTACAGGATGATAATTTGATGGTTTCCATGTGGATCATGGTGTTGAAGGAGAGAATGGTGGGTGAGGTGTTTTCGGCAGCCATTGAAGCAAAGGGATCGATGGAGGCTAATCCGAGATGACTCTGATACTATGAAAGGTTTGAGTAAAATCCACCACACTTAATTGTGGTGAGTATTTCTTTTATATATAATCAATTACAATGTGCATTAAAATAATTACAAATAAATGCTAGTTCCGATGAAGATGGAAAGAATAAATCTTTACAAATGAGAATCTCCTATTGATAAGCCGTGTATTAAGCCTTGACACCATGTACGAACAAATAGGTTAGAAAAAAGTACAACAACCTAAAATACCCCAAAGAATGAGGTGAAGTGAAAAACAAACCTATGGTACAGAAATAAATAGATCCACCTACAAGAGTGTCAATTATTTAATATAACAAATAGGGGGGAAAACTTATATAATTAATACTTTCTTGGTAGCCTACTTTACCGGCCAACTACCATGCAAGCCTGCAGTTGTAGATCCAGAAGCTCGAGTGAGCAGATGCGATCATTGACCGTTGACCGTCAATGGCACCAATAAAAATCAAATATATCTATTATTATATTTCTGTTATATTTGATTTCAACATTCACCAAATGCTATAATGGTCAAGCATTCCACAATTTTAAAGAGGAGCGCGGTTCGAATATTTCACATTGCACCGGTTTTAATAAACAAATATCTGTTACTTACTTTAGTAAAACTGAATACACATATTTATGTTACATTTATTGTTAAAACCCAAAAAATGCTTTCCTTTCCTTAATTCCAAAGGAGATCATAGGTTTGAATTTTTTCCATTACATTGGTTTTAATAACAATACTTCAAAATGATGGAAAATATTAAACTAAAATAATTAAATAAAGGATTGTTCTTGTAAAGAGTCGAACTCAAGACTTTCGACTTCCTAAATGAGTCTCTTACCAAGAGAGCTACAAGAGTTACTTGAAAACAAATTAAATTACCAGATATATATCCAAACAAATATGTACATTGATACCTGAAAAAATCTAATACCGGCGAATCTAGCACGGGTGGCCACGGCCCACGGGTGCTCAATGGGTGCTTGATCCACCTGTGCAAGCTTGGCCCGAACAAAGTGAAATTTTTAGTTAGAGTGAGTATTCAACAATATCGAGCAAAATACTTGCAGTTCCATAACACAATTAATGAAATCAATATTGAAATTCCATACAACATTTCATCACGAGTAATTGGTGATCAAGCAAAAAACTCAACAAATTACTATGTACTCTCGAATTGTGAAGGAGTTTGCATTTCATTAAGAAGGACCAATCCATGAATAATCTCATTTAATAAATAAAATTATATAGGAACGACCTACTTTCACCTTATGTACCTTATCTCTTGATTAATGGTGAAATCAATCGTGACTTCATGAGAACACAAACGCTTAATTGTTGTTTCTTCTCTTCTAAAAAATCTTGCAAGCAATGAAAGTTGTGTGTGTGTGTTTGTGTGCATGTGTTTTAGTTTTGTTGGGTGCAAAATATAATGAAGAGAAAATATTATTTGTCAGCCAATCCGTTGACTTGTAAGATATCAAAGATTGTAACCCTTCGAGTCATTCACAGTAAAATAATTTTGAGCAAGTGCCAAGGAAAAGCTAGATTATTTAAAATACACAGATTGTAACTCTTCGAGTCATTCATGGTAAAAACTAAAACATTCTTTCAGAAAAATTCCAAGGAAAATATAGATTGCCACAGAACTTTCCAATTCACTAGTCAGTTAGTGTAACTAAACTCAAATTCAGCATCGCCTAGTGTTTAGTGGCATGGAATCAAAATCATAGATGGAAAAAGTAAATATAAGTTTAAGTTGCATTGTTCCAATTCCCCAAGCCAGTTTCTTCGTCTATGCCCCAAACAATCAATCCTAACCACGTGTTGAGGCTCGAACCATTGATCAATGACGTGCTTTCAGAAATTGGCTGGATACGTTTTTCTTAATGGTGCGCCTATTATGAGATGTTGACACGTGGTTTATCTCGGCCTTTGGATTATTGCTTTGATGGTGTGAGATATATATACGTACACAATACATATATTTTTCACTTGATTCNTAAAATACCCCAAAGAATGAGGTGAAGTGAAAAACAAACCTATGGTACAGAAATAAATAGATCCACCTACAAGAGTGTCAATTATTTAATATAACAAATAGGGGGGAAAACTTATATAATTAATACTTTCTTGGTAGCCTACTTTACCGGCCAACTACCATGCAAGCCTGCAGTTGTAGATCCAGAAGCTCGAGTGAGCAGATGCGATCATTGACCGTTGACCGTCAATGGCACCAATAAAAATCAAATATATCTATTATTATATTTCTGTTATATTTGATTTCAACATTCACCAAATGCTATAATGGTCAAGCATTCCACAATTTTAAAGAGGAGCGCGGTTCGAATATTTCACATTGCACCGGTTTTAATAAACAAATATCTGTTACTTACTTTAGTAAAACTGAATACACATATTTATGTTACATTTATTGTTAAAACCCAAAAAATGCTTTCCTTTCCTTAATTCCAAAGGAGATCATAGGTTTGAATTTTTTCCATTACATTGGTTTTAATAACAATACTTCAAAATGATGGAAAATATTAAACTAAAATAATTAAATAAAGGATTGTTCTTGTAAAGAGTCGAACTCAAGACTTTCGACTTCCTAAATGAGTCTCTTACCAAGAGAGCTACAAGAGTTACTTGAAAACAAATTAAATTACCAGATATATATCCAAACAAATATGTACATTGATACCTGAAAAAATCTAATACCGGCGAATCTAGCACGGGTGGCCACGGCCCACGGGTGCTCAATGGGTGCTTGATCCACCTGTGCAAGCTTGGCCCGAACAAAGTGAAATTTTTAGTTAGAGTGAGTATTCAACAATATCGAGCAAAATACTTGCAGTTCCATAACACAATTAATGAAATCAATATTGAAATTCCATACAACATTTCATCACGAGTAATTGGTGATCAAGCAAAAAACTCAACAAATTACTATGTACTCTCGAATTGTGAAGGAGTTTGCATTTCATTAAGAAGGACCAATCCATGAATAATCTCATTTAATAAATAAAATTATATAGGAACGACCTACTTTCACCTTATGTACCTTATCTCTTGATTAATGGTGAAATCAATCGTGACTTCATGAGAACACAAACGCTTAATTGTTGTTTCTTCTCTTCTAAAAAATCTTGCAAGCAATGAAAGTTGTGTGTGTGTGTTTGTGTGCATGTGTTTTAGTTTTGTTGGGTGCAAAATATAATGAAGAGAAAATATTATTTGTCAGCCAATCCGTTGACTTGTAAGATATCAAAGATTGTAACCCTTCGAGTCATTCACAGTAAAATAATTTTGAGCAAGTGCCAAGGAAAAGCTAGATTATTTAAAATACATAGATTGTAACTCTTCGAGTCATTCATGGTAAAAACTAAAGCATTCTTTCAGAAAAATTCAAAGGAAAATATAGATTGCCACAGAACTTTCCAATTCACTAGTCAGTTAGTGTAACTAAACTCAAATTCAGCATCGCCTAGTGTTTAGTGGCATGGAATCAAAATCATAGATGGAAAAAGTAAATATAAGTTTAAGTTGCATTGTTCCAATTCCCCAAGCCAGTTTCTTCGTCTATGCCCCAAACAATCAATCCTAACCACGTGTTGAGGCTCGAACCATTGATCAATGACGTGCTTTCAGAAATTGGCTGGATACGTTTTTCTTAATGGTGCGCCTATTATGAGATGTTGACACGTGGTTTATCTCGGCCTTTGGATTATTGCTTTGATGGTGTGAGATATATATACGTACACAATACATATATTTTTCACTTGATTCTGCCTTTTAAGTTCTTCCGTCTTCTGGGTTCTTCTGAGAGTAGTCTTATTCTTGTAGATTAGGGTTTGTCCTTTGTATTCTTCATCTCTCATGATAAACTTGTAAATTGAGATCTGTTGGGAGTAAAAGAAGTCCCACATCGGCTAGATATGAAAAATATGATGGGTTTATAAGTGTAAGACAATACTCCATTGGTATAACACCTTTTGGGGGTAAAGCCCAAAAGCAAATCCATGAGGGTTTAGGCCCAAAGTGGACAATATCATACTATTGTGAAGATATGTGATGTCCATAAACCCAACAACTGGTATAAGAGCTCAGGGCTCAAGACTTAGCCGGAGGAACGCAGTGAAAAGCGTGGTAAAGGTCCCCTAATTAGCCTTACAATCTGACTAAAAAACCATCCGTGTTTGAGGTGCCTTGTGTCGAAAGTCTTCCTGACATAAAAAATATGGTGATCAGGCGACGGGTCCCGTTTGGTCGAGGGCGACGGCAATAACGGCTGTACNTATGTGGTATCCATAAACCCAACACTATATTATCTTTTTGGTTATATTTTTAGTTGTTTTCTGGTGAATTCTAAATTTCTTCTCAACCTATTTAACAGTAGATACACTGTTTTCGGTATTTTGTGAATGTGTTGAACTAAATCCTGGGCCCATCGAAGGTGATTGATAATCTCCTGGACTTTTCGGAGCGTCATTTCAAGAGATTCCTCTAATTCATAGGCATGGGCAATCAATAATATGTTTCTACTTTAATAAGTATTACAGTGATAGAGAAAAATTAGTTTTTCTAGTTCAATCAAGAAAATAAGGCAGAAATACTCAAAATTTTGGCAAGAATGTCTCCTTTCTTTTCTTCACCATTCCCCCCCTTCTCGTTTTTTATCTTCTTTCTGTTTTATTTTGGCCTGTTGCGCAATCTCGCACCTCACTCTCCCTGTTTTGTTTGTCACACAGCAGCCCATGCCACCACTGGCAGCATTCATGCACAGTTATCTCAATCTCACTTCAGTCGCTACACACCACAGGCACACCAGCACATTCATCCACCTCATTGCAGACCCTTAAACTGGCAGAGACCACCACCAGAAACCGCATCATCACACCCACCATTAACTGCAAATGCAAACCTTGTTTCAGCGCCTGTGCCACTGATGAGTCTGTTAGTAGATCATCCTCTTAAGACTGTTGGCAGTTGGCACCAGCAGCATCACAATCTTTCCTTCCCTTCTCCATTTAAGCACCTGTTTGACATCCTTTACTGTAATTTAATTTAATTTATTTTTCATACTCTTTTTCAACAACACATTCATACAATAAAATATTCTATATGTCAACCCAAAACTTTTCCCTACTTTTTAGCCACATTATCCAAAAAATATTATTCAAAGCAATGTTTTTAAATTTTAAGGATGTCAAACTGGGGCTAAATTTCTCCTACTTTTCTTCCTTATTTTCCTTCTGAAATACCAAGTCTCTTCTATTGAATTTTCTATTTCTCTCACATATTTGATCTCTGAAATCTCAATTCCTCTTATTCATTAGCAAATCCTTCTCTTGAGCAGAACATTTGGTTTTCTCGCACAAACACAATTTCCTTTGTTCTCTCTCTCTCTCTGTGTCAATAATTTTGAAAGTTTAGTGTTGCCAAAATTTTGAAAACCTTCCAAAGCTTCCAAATCAAAATGATGGGATTACATTGTTAGATTTAGACTTGTAACATTTAATAATTTATCCAAACTGATAACTAATGCAAATGTTGAGTAAATGTAATCAGAACAGAAGCTAAGCAAATTTGAAGAGGGATGTGTATTCAAATTGCGCCTTAATACTAGAATGGAATTTTAATGCATCACACTGTTTATCCTTGCATCACAACCAATGGATTGGTGGGGCATCACAACCTTGGGAAGTTACTGGCTTACTGCTGTTGATGTTTGTCATGGGGCATCAGGTATACCTATTTTTGCAATCTATAGCTATTACTTTCACCAAGAAGTGCTACCTTAAGAGTGAACTTCGTTAGCATATGCCCATATGGAAATTTCAACAAGATTCTATGTTCATCAATTAAGTTTGCTTGGTGATGACACAAACTCAATCTTCACTGGTTAAGTAGGACACTGGATATGGTTTTTTGAATTGTCCATGTCAACTGATTTTATTGCCCTTCATGTTTGTTCCAATAATTTTTGTCACTGTTCCTCCTAAAAACTCTCTATGCCAGAAAGGAGCTCTACATTTGATTGCTATTTTGTTGCAGTAGTTGGGATTGCTGCTTGAATGGAAAATATATTTTAATGCTTGCTATATTGGAATTGATGTTATTGTCTCTTGCAGCTTCAAATTAGTGATCAACGATTCGAGGATGCTAAAGAAATGGAGAGTGATGATAAAAATGGCTNCTCATTCAAATATTGTACTTGTGAGAATGAGTCTGTATGTTAAATGGAGACTGTTAGATATGTTATGCTCCTCTTAGGGTGCTGTCTAATTATGCATTTTCCGCCTATTAATGGTGATTTCCTTGTGCAAGTTGATGAGAGAGTATACTGTGAGTTCTTTCTTGACTATGTACTCAAATGCTACATAACCGAAATGTTGGGGACCTCTACATTAATTTTCTGTGGCTTTTGACTTAAATCTGAATCAAGTAAAATGTTGTGAAGAAGTGGAACCAACAAAACTTTTTAATCTTTTGTATTTCTTGAACCAAAATCGATAAAAGAAAGTTGTAACTCGAAGTTGGGCATTTTATCTCAAAATACAGAAGGAAGTTTACAAAAGATTACAATAAATAATGTCATCTTAGTGCTATTTGTGTACATTATCAACAAAATAGAGCCCAATAAGAGTACAATACTGGCTTGGCCCATCTCTATCAAAAGCCCGAAAAAAACAAACAAATAAATAAATAAGAAAAACCCTAAGGCGTATAAAAACACAACTGAAAGTCCACCGGAACGAGTCTTAGCGCCAAATCTCTTCAGTACTCTCAGCTCCGTCGTGCTCAACCGTCGGTAAACTCCTCTGCCGCCCTATCTTCATATTAAATTACCGTAAATTAAGATAATTTTCCAATTTGCGTAGCTACCGTTTTTTTCCTTCACGAACTAAAAATTATATTTGGTATGTTTGAAGAAGAAATCAGAGGAAAAGGATGGCGTACGCAACGATGAAGCCAGCTAAGCCTGGGTTGGAGGAGCCCCAGGATCAAATTCACAAGATCCGTATAACTCTCTCCTCCAAGAATGTTAAGAACCTCGAGAAAGGTATAGTAGCAGGGTCTTAATATGGCTGTGTAATTTGATCATGCTCTGTAAATCTTTCTGTTCCTTGGCAGATTACTCTTGTTGAATGTTCTCTGTTTGTACCTTTCGTGTGCAAATAATTAGATCATTCTCTTTTTGTGGTTCTGATTTAGTGTATGATTTCCATTGTTGCCACATTGTATAACTTGATTGTTAGCATTTGTTGTTTTGAGTAATTAACAGTTAAAAAATGCTTAAATTCTGAGCACCTTTTAGTTTTGGATGGAAGGCATAGCTTAGAACCTTTTTTTTTGTATTACTATTTTGTCAATAAAGGGCGTATAATATCACTCATGAAACTGAATGATTTATAGACTATAACTCTGTTTTATGATAGTTACCAGGTGGTCCTTCGTGGAACCCTGGGAATTGTATTCCAATTTGAAGTTAATGGATAGGATCCAATACATGGGAAAAGGATTTCCATCCATAGCGATGTGTTTAGTTGTCGTCATTATATTATATAGCAAGGATTTCCATCCTTAGCAATGTGTTTAGTTGTGGTTATTATATGGTTTCTTTGATGCTTTGTTGACTTTTTTTTGTTAACAGTCTGTGCTGATTTGGTTCGTGGTGCTAAAGACAAGAGGCTCAGGGTCAAAGGACCAGTGAGAATGCCCACTAAGGTTCTTCACATCACTACTAGGAAGTCACCTTGTGGTGAAGGTATTACTTCCAGCACGAGTATAATAATACATTTCTCTTTTAACATATAACTATCTTTAACATGGTATGCTACTTGGCAAAATGATGCTGGAGTTTGCAAATTTTTGAAGCTGTGGTTTTTTTTTTCTTTGATGGATGTGCAGTATAGATAGGTTTATCAGTTATTTGGTATAGGTTATTGCTACTTAATTATGCTTATGCCTTGTAAGTTGTAACTGCATATTCCCTCTGATAAAAAAAATTTGGCCATTTAGGTGGTTCAGTGAAATGCGAGCAAAAGGTGAATGCCGTATTTGACTTTCTTTTCTTCGCCATGGTGCCTTACCTTCCTTGTGTATAACATTGAGTAGTTGAGGTATCCGCAATATCACTGATTTTGCACAAAATTCTATCTCTCTGCAATTTAGGCTTGTGGCTCGCAGCCAATAAAGACACCATTTCGGATAATGGGCTGAGCCAGGGGGACAAAAAATGTTTATTTGCACTGGGATGATGCACAAGAATTTTTATTTTTTTATTTTTTTTTTACCTAAGAACAATTAAGTGGGCTGCTCACTCCCTCCTCCCCAGTTTCGGACCACTCATTTCCAAATCAACAATCAATCCACCATCTTTTATAAATTCAGTGAAATTTATGTAAAGAGATTAATAGAAGAAAGATCAGTGAAAAGATAAAATTGGGTCAGAAGTCCAATGAGTAACTAGTTTTTCATGTCAAGCCCAAATCTAATCTGCTTGATTTGCACTCCAACCCAATGTCATTTGGAAGGTTTAGTTTGTTGTTATGTGGAATTCCACTTATGGTTGTTTGTGTTTTCCATTCATCTGATTAATAGTGACATAGGTTTGAGAAGATAGCTTCGTGGTTGCAGTGGCAAGAAAATGATTTGTACTGAGTTGTTTGGGTTGGTTAGCAGGGCTCAAATGACTGGAATAGGAAATGAGTGTTTTAGTGCATTAGATGTATTTTTAGTAGGGGCAATATTAAAAATAGCTTAAATATTTGTTCTACTGAAGTGGTCATTTTCATTGCAAAACTCAAAATGGGAAGAATTCCAATCTTTACAAAATGGAGCTTTTAGCTTTTTGAGGCTTCATTATTATCGCCTGCAAGAATCTGTGGTAACTTTCTGTTTTATAGAGGAGAAAAGTTCAATTTATTTTCATTAGTGAGAGATAGGTGCTTCTCAATAGTCTGTAGACCATAACTTCGATATTTCTTTTCGTTTTTGAAATTGGTTCTCTTTATTTGATATGACTCTATGGTCTTTGTCAACCACCACTCATTTTTTTTTTTATTTGAAACTTGCTTTTCTGTTTGCTGTAATGAGCGGCTTACTTTGATGATTATCTCAAGATTATCTGTTGGTTGTCCTAAAAGTTCATTGCTGTTAAGATTGAGTGGAAGATTGTTGCTTTATAATCTTAGATTATCAACATGAGATACAATGCTCAGAAATATTAGGGAGCATTATAAAATATGATTTTGTGCATCTCAGTGTTTCTGGATCTCCGTTGAATTAAGTTATGAAACTCCATGTTCGTGGTGGTGCTATTGACTTTTGGTAATTGGTATCTCAATTTGAATTTTCGTTTTTTTTTTAATTAAAAAATTGATTCCTAGGTACTAACACATGGGATAGGTTTGAGCTTCGTGTACACAAGCGTGTAATTGACCTGTTCAGCTCCCCGGATGTGGTAAAGCAGATTACCTCGATCACAATTGAACCTGGTGTTGAGGTTGAGGTTACGATTGCTGATTCTTAGACTTGCCTTGTCTCAGATGTATTTCTATCTTTTATTAGCAGTAAATTCTGTGCTAGAGGAACTTGCATTTCAACCATAGTTGGTGGGTATTGTAACAAGGTTATGATAAGAGTTCTGCTATACAGGTTTTGATGTGGATGGGAACTTGGTTATTTGTTGTTTACTCGTTCAACCGATTAATGCAGATTACTTTTTCACTTATCTGATAATTGACTGTAGCAGTATTATATATATCAAAATGCGTGTTTGATGGATATTATTGAGAAAAAAATGTATTTTAAATAGTGATATGACGTGAAATATGTGATTTAAAAGTAAGGAAAAGTTATTGATGTTATGAAAAATATTATTTTATTGAAAAATGTGGTTGAAAATGAGTTTTGAAATAATATATTTTGAAAAAATGTATACTGCTGCTGCTGACTCTGGCTCAGCAGGGGGACATTTAGATCAGAAGTTAAGGCTGCGTTGTTTAGCTAACATGGCAAAGGTTGAAGGCTTTTAGATCCCTGAAACCAAGACCCGGGAATCAGGGCTTTGTTCATCTGATCTACTATGCTAACTTCACTGCTGGCCATCAGAAACTTGAAACTTCCATACAGACACCTTCAAGTTTCTGGCATTGAGGAACATTTACAGCTTGCAACAATTACTCAATCGTGCATCATACTTGCATCATAGTGAGTTGGGCTCCTCAAGTCTAGAGTTGACAAACCAATCAAGTAGCTAAAGTAGCATTTTGCACAAATTTCATCAAAGTAACGCACAAAATCATGTATTTTAGGTGAAATTTTGCTATCAATCATGTCAACTAACAATGTCTAATGCTGCTGCTGCTGCAAAATCCAATGCTGATTTGATGTCTCTTTCGGCTGTTGTCAGTCCTGGTAAATCCAATGCATGGTGCAAAATACAAATTTTATTATTATTCTTTTGTACAAAAAATCTATTAATGAGAGGGTTAATTTCACAAATGGTCTTACAAAATGGTCATTGAAGTTCGAAACTTGCAGAAACGATCATTCAACTTTCAGGCGGTTTCAAAAATGATCGCTGAGGTAAGTTTTAGGACTTTTA